>PVKM010007577.1:0-41129 GCA_004027735.1 Carollia perspicillata | reverse complement strand
AAAAAAAGGAAATGACAAGTACCTGACATTCAATCTAACTGTAAAACCTGAGACCAAAGATAAAAACGGAAAATAACAACTTCCAGGCATGAGATGCCATAATTTCTATGGACTCTGAAAAGGACTAATTACCCTTAGGCATATTATGCAAACTTCACTCCAGTCCCTAAGAAAAATCTGGTACTCTATTGATGGCTTTAATATTAGTCATAAGATATACTGCCACCAAAAGAAAGTATTATGATATCCTAAAATGAGGGGTAAAACTAAAAACAAAGCTAAACAAAACTGCAAGCTCTACTTCCATGGAATGGAATGTCCTGAAATGTCTTTAGCAATTTATATTAGTAAAGCTAATTCTGGGGAACTTGTAAAGCCTGGGAACTCCACATTCTTTTTTTTTTTATTATTGTTTTTTTTTTTGTACAGTTTTCTGTCTTTTACTCCCATCCCATACCACCCCCCAGTGCTCCTCCCTCCCTCCCCTTTCCACCCCCCCTAGTTTCTGTCCATGTGTCCTTTATACTTGTTCCTGTGGAACTCCACATTCTTGCTTAGATAGTTTTTGAACAGTATTAAACAGCCCCCAAAATACAAGGTTGAAAGGCCTAACAGTGTCTGTGAGTAATAAAGGGTGGTGCACTATGCCTGAAAAAAGAAAGTGCAATAAAATCTAGATGTAATCATTGCACATTACATAGACCTATGATTACAAAAAGACTGCTTAAATAGTAGGCAGCTTTATAAAATCATAAGGTTATTCAAATCTGTGTTCTGAAAATGTGGCTTGATGCTCCTTTTGTTAAAAAATAAAAGTAACAGATGAATACGATGGGAAGACAGCCTGAAGAACAAGCTTGCTAACAATCCGCTTTTATGGGTGAGTAGGGTATGGAAATAACTGTTCCAAGTGAAAGGAATTAATCAGGGAGCAATATCATATTGGGTGTTTTCAGAATTTTTTAAACTTGCTACATTAAAATCCAACAGTTATTAGTCAACTTTCATTTAAGGGAGTTGATTAATTCCAGCATTTGTATTGGCAATTTTTCTCAAAATTCAGTCGTTTTAATACCTTTAAACTACAATCAAAGGTAAAAGGCAATCGTTATTTTTGGCATATGTAATGTCAACTGGCGAAGCCACAGTAAATATTGAAAAGGCAGGATATCCTGAGCCGTTCCTGCAGACCTAAACAAGCGAGCAGATTAGAGTTCTTCATAAGCAACACATAGGCAGGAATACAACCACTTCATTACTTTTAAAACAGCATTTTATAATAAATGTTCACTTTTAATTATTCAATGGTACTGAAGTCCCAAGTATGAGAAGTACCAGTGTTAGAAACAATACTTTAAAATGATAAATGTCTTCCATAAGCAAAAAATAATAGTTCTAACAGTGGCTTAAACTAGATATGAAGAAAAAGATTCCTAGCTAAAAGTTAAGAAGTGAATGGCGAATCGCATGAGCTTACTTGAAGGACATCTCTTGCGGGTGGAGAAAGTCAGCAGGAACAGTGGAAAGAGCACTAACCAGAGACCCAGGAGACCTGGCTCCTGGCCTAAGCGGCCCCTCAAGAACCACGGGATGTGGGGAAAGGCCCTGGGCCCTAGCTTCCCACTCTGTGTTAAGGGGCAGGTTATCTGGATGAGGAATGGATTTATTCCAAAGGAAATGCAAAACCCAATTTCTTACATGTACCAAGTTTTACTGAAACAAATACATACACACTAGCAAACAAAACAAACTACAGGAATTATTTTTCAAATGTGTACACAGTTAACCCTTGACGAATATGAGTTTGAACTGCACCAGTCCACTCTGACAGTAACTACCATATAACTACAGTAACTACAATAACTACTGTACTGTTTTGTATCTGTATCCCGGAGTCAGCAGATGTGGAGGGCCAACTGACTGTACGCATTTATCTAATGCCAGTTTTTATAGGGGATTTGAGCATCCTCCGATTTTGGTATCTGCAAGGGGTCCTGGAACCAATCCCCCACAGATATCAAGGCACTTAAGTTTTAGTGCAGTCAAAAGTTATATGCAGATTTTTGACTGAGGGGGGCAGTGGAAGGGCTGGCACCCAATGAAAAGGGAACTCACAGTAGCTGCTGACCACGCATTTTTAAAACAAAAGAACACTAAAGGTATAACCACCACAAGTGGTGGTTTAGTTTTTGTTAACAGAAAAACAAAATCTATTGATGCTAAAAAGGTTCTCACACCACACTATCAACACCACTGTCCACAGTTCTTAATCTAAATTGTTAAATTTTTTTCAACATTTTAGGAATCTATCAATTAGCATGGTTGAAAAGTATACTCTCTCCAGAAAATTGTACTTACATATAAGACTTTGCAAGGAATTTCAGGAAACCCTCTTAAACCCAAAGAGCCCACCTACAGCCCTACGTCTAGATTAAGAATGTCTACAACACAGATAACTTATTTAAAAACTGAATTTATATGACAAACATCTGTGTGCTAACAGCTAATGTTTAATGAATGCCTATTACATACTATTTAATGAATTATTTCATTAATCTCTGCAATAACCCTTTGAGGTAGGTGGTAACATTATACCCATTTTCAAAGTAAGAAAACTAAGGGTTAGAAAAGTTAATTAACACAAGAACATGTCAAGAGATAAAATATGTTCTCTAAAAGATAATGCACCAAAAAGAAAACTGGTAGTTAAAAAAAAGTGACTGATACAAAATAGCTCAACCCTCTGTCTTATTCATATTATGTATGTTAGCCACTTGACAGAGGTCTTAAACACGAAAAGATATAACTGAAAATTAAAATGCTAATGAACCCCCTAACTAGTCCTTGATCTCCCAGAGGGGAAGGGGACAGGTGCAGCCAATGACTCCAGCCTGCAGAGCCCCACCCACAACAGTACAAAGGAAAGGGCATTCCGTTTAAGTGGCTGCACCACCTCTGCTTTAGAGAGTCTGTCGTGCCTACACTGGGATCAGCATGAAGTGGGAAGGTCATCTCTGCCCAGTCTACAGAGGATCTGGACAATGTTTTCTTTGCCATCTCACCTCCTTCACTAGCCCCAAACTACCAGTAAACACAGTACTCAGCTAGAAGACATCCAAGCTAACAGATTCTCAACAAGTAAAAATGTTGTCTTTCCAGCACTGATACTTTAAAAATGAACGAGTCGGAAATTTATCAAATTAAATCTTATGAGTTGTTGCATTCATTAGCGTAGAAATACAGATCACATTTACCTGAATATGCAAAGAAAGTGAAATTATGATGCAATCAATGCCATCCTATAAAAACTAAATTAACAAAAATAGTCTATTAGGGAAGACATCTGGTGTATCATGGCAAGAAACATTAATGATATTGTCTGCAACCCTGTAATCAATTTTTCCCCAGCAGCTCTCTCATTACACTGTATTAGATCTGTGTGCCTGCAGAATTTATGCGAGCTCCACACATGGGGCTGGGGGAGCTTTGCCAACTGCATCTGATTCAGATCCAGCTCAAAGGACTTGGCAGCATGAAGTGTTGTTAAAGAACAATCAATACAGTTAGCTTTATGCAGCATCATCTTGACTGAAAGATTTATCATCTTCTCACAGAATCTTCTCAAACCTACATATGATGGTATCTGAGTACAGCACCAATCATGAGCTTATTTAAATCTCCAGTGAACACAATATTTTTGCTGCTAAAAAATTAAATACTGGTCATCACTAAGGCTAATAGAAAAAGCTTGCTATTAAGGAAAAAATTTTAGGTCCGTTCAGCAAATCCTGGTTAGTGACTACTGTGGTAAGTCAAACAGTCTAACAATAACATCCATACTGATTAGAGAAGAAAACATCAGCCTGAAAGATAAAAACCATTTCTTAGATATATACAGAAACAATATGGTAATTGGTAAAAAGTGAAGCTTTTGAAATGGTAGTCAAGTTGGGAACCTGCTAATTTGTCCCTTAAAATGTTAGTATCTCTCTTCAGGGATTAAAATTAGACTTTTATCCACTATATTGTGTTTCATTTTACATTGTGAATGGCTATTATATCAAGAATTCCAAGGCTTCCATAATGTGAACCTTTTTGCTGGTCTAATTCTTGATAAATTACAGTGGCAAATACCTAAACATGAAATTGTTGTGACAATTTTTCCTGATTGCTATAATTATTAATATCCCCATCGCTATTGTCTTGGTCCTCTTCATTTTATGCATGGATGACAGCCCTAGCCACCTAATTGGAACTTACACAGTCTTTCCCCACTCTACACTGCCTTCTGTTGCCTAATGAATCTTCTTAAGCAGTTATTTGCAAATCAGCTTGCAGGATATTAAAAAAGCCTATAAAGGCTCTTTTCTTCCTCACATAAAAATCTCACCTTTTCTAATCTTTTTAAGATCCTTTATAATCTGGTACCATTTTATATCCCCACCTCTGCCTCCCAAGACCCACTAACCTGTGCTCTTCATTGCCGTCCTGTGGTCTTCTCCTTGCAACTCCCAGCTTCACCAAGCTCACTGTCTATGTTGCTTATAGGAACAGGCTGACGTGTATACCTGGAAGTCTCCTCCACTTTGCCTGTCCACATGGTACTAATGTATCAAACACGTACACAGCCCTGACTGATATGGCTCAGTGGAGGCCTAGGCATCATCCCACAAACTGAAAGGTCACCAGTTCAATTCCCAGTCAGGGCACATGCCTGGGTTAGGGACCAGGTCCCTGGACGGAAGCATGTGGAGAGGCAAACTTGATTGATGTTTCCCTCACACATAGATGTTTCTCTCCCTCTCTTTCTCCTTCCCTTCCCCTCTCTCTAAAAATAAATAAACAAAATATTTAAAACAAACAACAAAAAAACCCATACCCAGCTCCTCAAAACCTACCGTCACAAAACTTTCCTAGTGCTATCACCCATTTCTATCACCCATTTAGAGCACTCTCTTCTCTCAGTCTCAAGATCTCAACGTTCTACACTGTAATCGAACAACTCATATCACTAGTAGCTTGTATTGTGCGTGTGCATCTGTGATGGCTATTTTTTCCTTATGTTCTCATTGAGCCCCACAGTCAGATTACATGCAAGAGAAAGACAGGTCTTAACTTCTTTAGTGATTAACAGCAGTTACTCAGAACAATTACACCTGTCTTTAGGAAAGCTTTATCATTAAATCCTCACAAAGGAAGGAAATGACAGGTGCATACACAGCTTTCAGAAAAGGTAAGATATAAGACAAAAACTAACTAAGGACATTTCATCTTCTTACATCTCATGCACCCCCACATTCCCACCAGGTAACAGAGGAATCACCAGAGTATAACTGAGGGTACTGTATCTACACCCCAACCCACACTTTTAAAAATGTTTTATTCTATATCTGCCATTGTAGAAAAGCCTAGCTACTTCTGAGCAATATTCTACAAATGGTCACCTGAGAGGACAGCACCCAAAATAGTTTAGATTCACGGGCCACGAGTCCCAATGGTCCTGGGGAAATGCACGTTCCACATTTGGTCTCAAACTTACCCCCTTTTTTCCCCATTTCAGTTGCCAACATCCATACTCGCTGCTGATTGCCAGCTCCTGCTCCTTGCAGCAGCCCAGCATGCTCTCTGCTGGTGCCAAATACCCTATACCACCAAACCCCGCTAACTTCTGGAACTGTCCTAGAGGGGTAAGGCAAGTCCCGTATTTTGCTTCCTCTGTGCATGTACTTGTTACTCCTTTAAAAACACATATAATACAGCACATTTTTATAGGGGCTCTGGGGAGGGAGGTAATATTCCTATTTTATACCCTATGGATATAAAATATTGACAGCTTTTAAAAACGGGATTCTCCTTACCCCTACAGGCCCTCTCCCGGCTTCAGAAAGATGCTGTGGTGGCTGTGACGCCACCGGCAGAGAGCATGCTGGGGGGTCACACAAAGCAGGAGTTGGAGATCTGCAACAGGCCTGGGAGTTGTGGACCTAAAAAAGAAAAAAGTTTTAAGTTAACGTGCCCAATGTCCCCTCATACCCTGGTTACTAGGGGCACTCAGCACACAAGCACGTATCTGCACAAATCCTTTAGCAGATGGCCTCTGAAATCTCAGAGAATTTGTTCTACCACTAAAGTTAACCTCGCTACATTAATCAAAACGGTTTCTGCAGCTCAGCATGAGCAAACTATGACCCTTCCAGCTTTACTCTTTAATCTAGATCCTGTCACAAAGCAGTATGGTGTGTGCCCCTCAAAATAACCAAGTTATTATGACACAGTGCCAAAGCACAGTGACAGTGGTATGCTATACTTAAAATAAAATAAAAATTTCTGTGGTGTCAGATAAACACAACTGTAAAATGAACCACAAGCAGACAAAGTGAGCTTTCAGAAGCGTTTTCTAATGAGAGAGGCTGAAGTTCTAAGACATATACTTAATAAAGAAATATTAAAGGCATTAGGGGTATCAAAGAAAGATCCTACCATTTTTTCAAAGTCCTAGTTTAATTTTGTAAAGCTAAAGGCAAGGTAAAAGACAAAAGCTTAATACCAGAAGGAAAAAAGACCCATTCCATTGAATTTTAATCTTTTCCAGTGCCCATAAGGTAAGTAGAATGAACAGGCACAAAGCATCAAGTCCAAGAAAGACATTTCTTTTAGGGGCAAAACCAGTTTGGTATGTATCACTTTTTATTTTAAAGAAATTATAAAAAAATTTTAAACCAGTAAAAGATTAGAGAGCAACTTCTGAAAGCCAGCATGTTACTTTTAAGTATTAAAAAAGATACCTCAGTTTGAATATGATCCCTTTCAAACATTCTGGAGAGTACATAACATTTCTAACAAACCAACCCAATTCAATTTCATGAGACTTAATGAACTAAAAACCCCATAAAAATCTAAATGCTTATCCAAGATCTCTGTTCTTAAAGTTGTTTAAAAATTACAGATAAGTAAATATTTTAATATTAAATCGTATTTATGGAGTCTTGTCATATAACTCCTTTTGAGAAGCAAAGAATCACTCTAACAACTTCCTATAAGTCAAGATTTAATATGCTCTATGTCTCTTTAAAAAAAAAAAAAAAAACAAGTCCCATGAAATAAGCTAACTTTGGGATTGTCTTCACCATGATGGTTTTATTTTCTTTCTCTACAGATCATCCTTCTACAGCACACCCTGAGCCCCACACGTTCTGTGCAGTCAGTCTCTTGACTTCTACTGCCTCAGTTACAAAACATGATGGAATCAAGTGTTACAGCCATAACCTTTCATGACCACACACCTCCCTCCTCCCCATACCAACACTGCACAATCCAAATCAAAGATTCAACTGTGTATGAGAATGTACAGTATACTCAGTATTTTTTTTAGCATAAGCATCAAATAGAAATGAATTTCTGTTTAATCTCTTGCACTAGGAATTCAATTAATCAGACCACTCAAATAAATCCCTTATTCATACAAATCAAGGATTTTAAACAAAGAAACCTAGTAGAGCATTTCTAAGCACCTTGGCATTATGTTAATATGCAAGAGTTCAATTAATTATTAAAATATTTTAAGCATTAAAAAAGGCATCATTTCAAAGCATACCATTGTTCTTATTTGTGAATTAGAAAACATTGACACAGTATCTCAGTTTCCCTAGTTTTATTTCAGTTCTTCTCATGATCTTTCTTGGACTATTCTGAGCCGGTTCTTAACACAAACATCCACATCCACATCCACATACGAATTACAAATTTCCAGTTGTAAGGAATTGAGTTTGAATGACAAGACTTTACCAATATTCTTGCACAGCAGTTCTCTGCAAATACCAAATTGTCTCAACCTTTCTTAAGCTCCTTTTAAAAGAATTAGAATACCTAGAGTTTTCTGCATTGAAAAAATTCACATAGAGAATATATTTAGTAAATAACATTATAGATAAATATTTTATGAAGATAAATACAATTAAATAAAACTTTTCCAGTGACTTCTTAGGGTCCTAAAATCCAAATAAAGTAGGGCAAACTGAATTACTAACTTCACAGTAACCAAGAACCATTAAAACTTTAAAGCCCATGTTATCTATAATGGCTGTCAGTCATGAGTGAAAAGAGACTGCTGAGAAGCTGAGTAAATAGGGCCAATAAGGTGCTCTGAGATTATTTATTCCCAAAGTCTCATTCTGATTTTCAATTATGTGAATACCCTACTCCATTCATAAGGTGACATTCAGATGGTGCAAAATGGTTGTGGTTATTCAAAATAACTTTCAACATGACTGCTCCAGAATCAGGGGAGAGGGGTTTGCAGCAGATATCCAGCGCCATCTCATCTGACTGTGTCCCTCAAACTCAGAGCTAAGACAGTTCATCTTGCTCTTGCTTCTTATAGTACTAAATAATTATTAACTTCAAATTTACATATGAAAAGGACATTTAGTCCTCAAACATATAAGCAGGTCCTCAAATAGCATCCTTTTGTTCATCATTGGTCATCACTTTTCATTATGACATTGATGAGATGTCAGAGGAACTTAATTCTTATTTATATCAATTGGCCTATGGTAAAACTGATTTCATTATACGTCATTTCCCTTAACTTCACAGAACCTATCAACGATGTTAAATGAGAACTTATTAGAACTTACTCTATTGATTACTGGTGACTTACTCCAAACATAGCATCCTATAACCCCAACAACCCATGTAGTTCATTACAATGGATAACAACTAAGCAACCAAAGCCATTATTTTAAACAGAGACAGAGGGGGGAAAGTTGTGGCCTTCCAGAAGAATCCCCTACCACCAGATCAGCAACGCACACCTTTTCATGAAGGAGAAATCACAGGAGAAGAAGAATACTGTCACGCTGACACACTCACTCACAACAGTGAGAACAACCAACCTAACAGAAAGGAACAATGACTTTTAAAGAATTGTCTCTTCAAGTAATACTTAATTCCTCACTCTATAAACCAAAAACACTTGATAACAAACTTTATGGTTTTCACTTCCTTATCCAACACTACACACAAATAAAAAAGCTGTAACTGGGTGTTATTGACCTTTGTGTAGGGAATGAGCCAAGAGTGTAAACAGAAGAAAGAGCTACAGAGATTTAAAAAAATACAATACTCAATTCTGCAGGGCTAATCTGAGGGACTATGAAAAACAAAAGATAAATAACCACTGCTTCACACAGAAACGAAATCATCATACCGCAAGGCATTTTTCAGATCAGCTACACTAATGTAAACTTCCTGAAGAAAATGAGAAACACAGTTTTAAAGTATTTTAAAAACAAATAAGAAACTAAGTTTTAAAGTATTTTAAGAATAGTTTTATTATTTAAATACTGACACATAAATTAATACACACTGCACACTTAACAAAAGGTAAAGAAGCAGATCCCTTTGGCTTGTTTAAAAACAAAGTTAATCAGTAGCTAATGCAAGCACTGTTATCAAACTATTACTAAACTTTTTAGAAATCTTTAACCAGTAAATTCTTTCCACAGAAATGTTAGTTTATTAGATATTCAAAAAATATCTATTGAGGATCATATGTGGGCCAGGCAATGTGCTAAGTGCTCAGCATACAGTACATCAACGAATAAAGCTGGTGTCGTGTCTCCTCTCACAAAGCTTAACCCTAAAGCACCAAGTACACATCAACATCATGATCACTGTCATTCCATGGCCCAGGCACTGTGCTACCCACTTTGTAGACTTAACCTTGTAATCTAAAAACAATCTACCTTTAAAGTAGGTACATTATATCCCCTTCATAGTTAAATAAAGCAGGGTTAGGAGGGCTAAGCGTATTGCCCAAGGTCATGAAAGAGAGCAACTGATGGAACAAACTGATGTCAATGTCAAAGTGTCAACTCATGCACTCTACCATCTCTCATCTCAGTCCCAGAAAAGTATCCCAAATTCTGAATCAGTCATGTTCAAATTAATGTGGACTTCCTACCCCACCCAAAAAAACAGTTTTTAATACAAGATATATCTAATATTACAATGTGCATAATGCACACATGGTAACTAACCCATTGTGTGCACACATGTATGTATGTGTGCACAAAGAGTGCATGTAAATGAGCTACTCACATCTCCCAGCATTATCTATGTAAAGGTCTCTAAAAAAATGAGTTAATGTAAGTACTTATCCTCAATAAGTTTTCATTTTAAAGAAAGAATAGCAGCTTCTTACTTTTAATTCACTTCTAAGAAACAACTTGGTGTACAGAGGGCAATTTCGAAGGTAAATGGAACCTAAGCTGAAGCTAATTTTTCTGCAGTTCCTCTTTGTTGCAATCAGTTCTCGGGGTAGAGTACAGACCAGGAATCAGAATGAGAAATTCCAAATGCTCTTCCCCCAGCTGCTCACACGGTATTAAATCTTGAATAATCTGGCCCCCACATTCAAAGCAGTAATGGAGATGTGCCTGCTCCAAGATAACTAGTGGCAAACTAAGGCTTTAGCTATTCTGCATTCACAATCAGTACTTAGGATGCATGCTGTTAGGGACATAAATGACACAATAGCACACTCATCCATGCAGAGCTGTAACACAACACACTGAGCCCTAAACAGTGAACAGGAAATACCATAATATCCCTAATGACATATCCCTAACTCTAAGGAATGTCTAGACAAGGTATAATTTGAACAATAACTTTCCCAGTTTTAATCAACCAAATAAGAGCCAAAATGAATCAATGTTATTTGCTCAATATAATATCTATAATAATTACATATCCTACCTGAATGTTCATTTCATATAACTGAAGAATAGATAATTATGTAACTCTTAAGAAACCAAAATCATACTTTTTCTATTGTATGAATGACAGATACTCATTAGGAATCCACACAGAATTCCCATGTAGAATATTAAAGAAACAGTATCAATTACTTGCCTGTGAATGAATTATTAAGTATGAACTACCACTGTTAGACCCAAAACAGGAACTTCTCGGTGTTATATTGAATGGAAATTGCTAATCTCAATGATCTTCTTATTGAGGACTCTCAGAACCCATGATTACTTCTAGATAGCACATTAACTCTACTATCAAGGCCTGGATTTCTATAAAAATGGAATTTTGGGGTTTTTTAGTAAAAGAAAAAAATCTTTCTTTGGGGACATAAGGTGAGTGGCTTCCTCCAAATCAATCTAATTCAGTGTTCTCCAAAGGGGACTGATATCTAAAATGCCACAGCTGTCTGTCCTCAGACCCTACGATCACCAGGGGAAGAGCTGCACCTCACATTCTTCAGTCCCCAATATGATGCTGTGCTCAGCAAAGAACACAAGTTTTCAATAAATGCCTATCAAAGGCCCTGATTACAACCCAAAACATTCTTAATTGCACTCTGGGATATAATGCTTCTTGGTGATACTGACTCATTCAGGAGCAAAATTCTCATAGAAACAAGTCACACAGGGACTCAGAAAAGCTGTGAGAATGCAGCAAAGGAAAGGGTTACTTAATGCTAGGCTCTCGCAGTTACAATGATTGGAGAGCAACTCAAGCTACCTGAGAAGAGGCATTCAACGAGAGGAACCAACCAGGATAATCTATGACTCCAAAGGGAAACAGCATCGATGGAGCTCAAGGAGGCCTGCGCTCTCTCTCTTTGGCCCTGCAGTTGCTCCAATCCGTCTTTCCCTGGCATCCTGTCTGAGCACAGCAGCTTGCCTATGACCTGTTTATGCCTGCCCCAACCCTCTCTGCATTGAGGCAATTTTTGATTCATCCTATCAACTTTGCCGCCACCCCCCAACAACTTCCACTAACTTCTCAGTCACTCAGTTCATCTTTTCAAGCCAGGCCACGAAGATCATAGATTGCCATTCTACACTACTGTTCTTTCAAAGAGCTGAAGATTTTGCCAAGTGCTTTAACATGTAGTTCAGAAGCCTAAGGGGCAAAGCTGCCTTATTTAATTGATGATCTCTCTTTCTTCCTGCTTCTAAGTATACACTATCCATAATTCAACTTTACCTCTTCTGCCCTCAAGCCCCTGTTTTTGTCATGTTGCAAAGATAGTTTTGTCACTGTAGTCAAACAAACCCAGATCTCCCAGTTTGTAAATAAGCCCAATCTAATGAACACTTCCTAAGCGAATGAAAGCTTCCTGATAGAACACATAATTCCCTTCCCTTGAAAATGCTATTTCCAAAAACCTCAGTTCTGTTGGGAACTCGATTTTTTCACCATCACAGTTTTCACTTACCTCTGTGAAAGTGTGGGCTCTAAATATATCTACCAATGTAGGACAGAGAGGCCTGATGTGTTTTGATGGTTAAATGTTAATAAAACAGAAGTAATGTATCCCATTCCCATAAAACTCATCATCCAAATAGGGGCACCTTTGACAGTAAAAACGGGCAACTGCTTAACAGTTTACCAGAAAAACAGAAGTAAACCTGGTCAATAGAAGCAGCTATGTTTCATGCCATGGACTCAGATTCTATGGGAGGACAACCAGATCCCTGTGTAAAATCCAAAGACCCTTTTTATCTCATACTGAACTAGTCATGAACTGCTAACCAAGGACCCTTAGTTCAGTACACTAGCATTGTGCTAGTGACTGGTGGTAGCTGTCTCCTTATCCCACTTCTTAATTCTTTAGCCTCTGATGTGTTCAACATTGTACTCTTACTTAACATGTACCATTAAAGGACATTTGCCCAGTTTTTTTTATAATCCCAAAATATACCTAAATATACCTAAATATACCAAAATATACCTAAAATCCTGTGGTAAAAGGATTAATTCTAATTAATGGTGTAAACAAAGAAATATATCTCACAGTTACAACCCCAAACCAAATAAAGCTAAAAAGATAAAATACATCATTAATCAGTAACTTTTCAAAGCTAGTGGGTTTTTGTTTTCCATTGCTCCACATGCCACGCATGGTATTTCCTGTGGGCAAAACCAACTCCAATTTCTTCTTTTTAAAATCTTGCAGAGAAAAAAAAAGCATATTTCCTTCTGTTCATCTTTTCCCCTTATAGCTTGGATAAGCTGAATGGGAAAACTCCCAATGATTGTTTCCATCTATTAGGTTACCTTTTTGTAAATAGTATTGGGAACCAAAGAAGGAAGTGGATATCCAGACAATAACTACATCCCTTCCAGTAGCAAATATTTCATCATCTCTGGTAATCTTACACAATTATGATACATGCAGAATGCAGAACTCAAACAAAAACACAAGACATAGCAGTGTGTGATTTAGAAAAAGGTATCTAACTGCAACCTACTTCCCACATTGTTTTTGCACACGGCTTTAATGTGTTGTACTAGACCAATACTGATGACAGAAGCTTCAGCTTTTATTGCTGTTAATACCCTGAGCAATTATTGTAACTCAGCAGGAACCTCTGCCTCAAACAGCAACTATCACATTGTAATCAGCATTTCATGAGCAACACTGTTCAAACATAAAGGCAGCAGCTAATGTGCAAAAATTTTACAAAAGGAGCTCAGACTCTAATACGTAAAAAAAATCTTTGCAATTTTATTTCACAGCTACATCTTTTCCATGGTGCATTGGTCTTACACTTGGTAAGAGTCACGCACAGAGACAATGACTAGGAAAAGAGCAGTAGCGGCAGTCACTAGCAAAAGAAAACTCTTCAGGAAACGAGGCCGCCACCAGATTTTCAGATGTTAATGCAGCATCTGTAAAAAAAAATCTTTGGAAGGAAACATTTTATAAATAGCAAAGACTTCTAAAAATGATAAAACTTTATGTTGACATAAAATCTGAATAAAAAGTACTTGATTTTTAGAAAATTAAACTTCAAGACCACCTTACAAAACAACCAGGGAAATTAAAAGCAGCTTACCACGGCCAGACCTTGAAGCAAATGGCACATCTGACTTTCTTTTAAAACAGTAAGCATGTATTACTTATGCAATAATTTTTTAAGAAAAATGGCATGCAATTTTTAAACTAACTAGATCATAATACACTATATGGATATTTTGGGTTATTAAAATGATAAAAAGAAACAAAGAAGGTGCAGAATTAAAGATCTCTTCAGGCTACTACATTACTTTTCTTTAAACTTAAATATCACATACAATGTGTGTCAGAACACAAATATTGTCAAAAGTTTCAAAGGGTTTTTGAAATAAGGACATGCACAGACACTGATAAATACCTCTACAAATTAAGATTAGGGTTTCTCTCACTTAAGACTAGACAGTAGTTCCCCACCTTCAAGTACAAGGATACCCTTTTTAGGATCTAAATGTTTCAAAACACTCCCAAATAACAGCATTTTAATAGTATTTCACTTATAAATTGTTTGAGGAAAATACCTAATAAACAATGATTCTTAATTGTGTATTATCATTAAGTAAATTTTTAAAAATCACAGCAGCATATTAATACATCTGAAAAGTAGCTGCACAGACATGTGAGGTACATTTATTTATTTAAGACTGAGAATGCTTACTTGCAGACCTTTGCAAAAATCTCCACAGATATACAGGGATCCAAAACCTCTAGTGTGGGAACCACTGGTCTGAAAGCAAGATACATATCATAACGGGCAACAGCAATACTTATGTATGTGGGAAAATTTTTTAATGAGGAAGTAATACAGATATACTGTCCCTGAGCCAGACTTCCTTCCCCCAACCTCCATGACTGGAGATTCAAGATACACTCCATACTTGCTACAATATCTAAGTAAATTAATTATAGTCACCACCAAAACTAGTCTCTGGCCCATTTACATTCTTTTTTTTCCAGCTCATCAAATGCCAAATTTACATTTCTTCAGTCTCTTCACAATGGCTGAGAAGAAACAAACTACTTCAGAAACTCAAGAGAATCTCTGAAACTGTCATCAAAATAGCTATGAAAAGAAGAAAACATCACACACATTATTTACAGTACAGCTTTATAACTCTTAAGTGTTACAAAACTAAAAAGATAAAACTGGTGACTGCCTTATGTGAGTGCTACAGCTACCGGGCAGTCAGCACTTGGAAAGTAAACTGGATATCAGGTCAGTAAGATGGACAAGCAATCAAGAGACAGCCAATGAAACTGGAAAAAGAGAAGGTCCGGAGTAGAATCAACAGCACATTAAAAAATGCTTACCAGTTTGAAGTCTTGAATGCTACAGATGAAATACGGTGTGTTTGGCCTCCGACTCTCGATATACACACAGTCTTTAAAAGAAAAAGAAATTTTAAAACAATGGCATTTACCTTTATGGGAACAAACACAGGGCCCATAAAGCCACTGCATAAATAAATAAATAAATGACAAAGCACATACATTTTAGAGAAAAATTTTTCTGAAAGGTGATATTAAATTACAAGTAATTTTAAATTAGAGGGAATGAGCTCTTGGGTTCTTTTTGACCACTTTTCTGTTAAGGCCTCAATTATTGTTTTTAGGGTCCCTGAAGAAGGGGGGGAGGAAATCCTATGGGATTATCCATATTCAGATTCAATTTCTGGAGTCTAAAAGGTTGCTTTTTAAAAATGGCAGGTTAAGATACTTTACTTTAAAAACACAATGACTTTAAGTTAAGCAGTGGTTATAAAGAAATATAAAAACTCTCCACATTACAACCTAAGATCATTATAAAACACAGGACAAGACAGTCATGGATTATTTACTAGAAGTTCAGAGCCGAGAAAGAGCAACACAGCAGCCCGCCCCAAGTGTTAGCACACCCACTAAGAGGTAGACCATGCAGAAAGCCCTCACTAAAAGGACATTTCTTTTCAAAACACTTCTGAAAGACATCGGGATTTTTGTAGCCCCAACTCACTCCAGAAAAAAAAGGAATCCAGAATTCCCCAACTGATTTCTCATCTCAGATGTAGGCTCACTCACCAACAGAGATTCGATCTCTATATTCATGTCAAACAGCAAGCAGCTCGAGAATGAACCGGACTAAGCTTTCAATCTTCTTTTAGAATCAAGGATGCTAAATAACTCTGCTTAACATTCAGGCAACATCCATTTAATATGCTAATCATCTTAAGAAAAAAACAAGAGAAGTCTTCCCACTATGGCATATATATTTCCTCTTATCCCTAATTTGGTATTCAAGTAAAAACAGAAAAAATCCATTCCTAGGCAAAAACTATAGCTCTAATTTGCACAACTTTGGGACCACATAAGGGTCTTGATTTCTGTGTTCTAATCCCTATTGGACCCAACTACCAGTATTTCCAATCCCTAGATATCAGTTATTTACTCATTCCACTCAACCTGAACACAAATGACAGTCTATATGGCCTTTTTGTCCTATCTCATATGCAACAATGTCATACCTAGCTACTATTCTCTGGCTTCAAAATTAATAGATCACTTCCTTAACTAATGATTTACACGTTCTTCTTAAAGTCCATGTGACAGAAAATCTTTGTACCCAATGGTCTGGTCCCAAACCACACCTCATCCTCCCCTAGGCTACATTCCCCCAAAGAAATACCAACACCCCTACCTCAGTCCATGCCAAACCCACTTTATGCTTTTGCTCTACCAGCATCTGCAACCTTAGAATGAGTTACCTCTAGCAGCAGTAATTCTCATGGCTCCTCTGTAAAGAAATGGCAACATCTCTTTTCTTTTACATAAAACTGACCATTTACATCCCCTGTTTGTTCAGTCACTTGGCAGTCAGGTGGTCTGCACTATCCACATGACTATTTTCAAGCTTTTGAGCTCAGAGAAACTTACTCACTTCAGTATTCTCTGCATCCACTGAGGACCGATGTCTGGCATTCATGTTGGTAAAACCAGACAAAACTGAAGTAAATGACAGCTGCTTAGACAATGGAAACTATGTGCAACTTTATTCTTTTACATAAAGAAAAGCTGTATATATTCTTTTCATAATCAACACGATCCTTACTATAAACCCTCTTACTGAGACATAAAGCAGCTATTAACTTATATATAAAAACACTTTCCAGAAACAAGAGAGCATCCATATTCTTTCATTTCTGACTGCAAACTTGCGTGAGGGAAAATGATTATCTATAAATACCCTTGGGTGTAACTGTCAGAGAAAGGAAGAAAGGAATATAGTGGTGTGTCAAGGATAACCGCTGACATCCCTTTGCCTAAACACTTGTCTGCAGCCTTACTGGAAGCTGCCTTGCACTCCTGGCTTGAGAATCACTACCATGAGGGCTAAGGCAGACTAAGGTAGCAGGTTCTCAAGTCTGACATATGGAATTAACACATTTACTTACTAATGCCCTATTACTAGATAAAAAGCCACTTCTTTCTGGTTAAAAAAGTTACCATGGCAACTCAAATTGATCCAAAGCTATAAATTCACATGAGATTCCAATGCACTAGGCTAGTACTCTATAAAACAGGTTATTGTATCAAATGATCTCTATTGGTGTTTTGAACTCATACATGAGCTCATTTCAAAATTAAGTGACAAAACTTAAGAGTTTGTTTTATATAAATAAAACACAGAATGGCGAACATCATGGGTAGAATGAACTGAAAATTTTCACATGTCAATCTCCCCATCAAAATGGGGAAAATATTGTTTTTAATGGACTTCTATAATTCATTGAAAAAAATAAAAGCATGAAAAATTATTGTAGAGTTGATCTTTTTTTATTCTGTCCAGTTATACTAGTCTCACTCTTTTCTTTATCTCTCATAAAAATTAGGTTGATCTGACTAAAACAATATATTCTAAGAAACAATCTGGAATTTAAGTCTCTTACATACACACAAAATCTGATTATTCCTCTTAATGATTTTCAAAACAAGGGTAAATACTCATAAGAAGTATTCCCCTCATCTCATTAATTAAGCAGCTATTTAAGGAACTAACATTATATAGATGGCTATAGTTAGCTGCAAAATAAAGCAGTTTATTTGGAAAGGGAAAGATGAGACCCTAAGTCAAGAGCAATGTTAAAATCTCAGCTGGAATATATGCCCAGTGATCTCTTAAAGCCAAAATGATTTGCCAAGAATTTTCATGCAATTTATGAACGCACGAATTGTCTGAAGCTGGTTGCAGTCAGCTGGATCAATGATCCTCAACCTGAAAATCCCCCATGATCAACCAACACAAGCACTGCAAACACCTTTTTTTTAAGAGCTTTTAAAAAAATCAGAAAGTTAGCAAGCAGTTATGCAAGAACTGAGCAAAGCTGATGTGATCCACTAAGTGCATAACGCACATGCTATTACTATCGATATCAATTATACCAAACAGCAGATGATAACTGATTTTTTCTTTACATGGGTGTCTGGAAATAAAGCCATGGGTCTAGGTTAAGACTTATTCTCTAACACCTAGCATCTGCCTGGCAATGGATCCCACAGTTAAGTGACCTCAAATCCTGTATCCATGATTTTGGGCAGTGATACTAGACAGGAGTGTTTCTGGCTGTTTCTCACAACCCCAGCACAGCTTTGTGTCCATGAATCTGTTGTGTCATCTGCAAATAACAGAACATGTGCTAAGCTGGAGAACAAAGTCAGACAAAATGTGAAGGCAGATTCTCAAGGAAAGAAAGCCCTCTCTGCTTTTTCAATGCTCAGCAAATCAGCACAAACAGAGCAGTGATTTCCACCCAGTATACTGCAAGCATTTTTAAAACATGCAATACTTGACTATTTAGTCAGGGGCACTGACCTCTTTTCTCTTACACTGTCGAATAAAAAAATGGTAACAGCCAATACAACAATAGCCATCTGGTGTGAATGAATTAAAAGTATACCTATTTTTTGTCAGATTGGCAAAAAATATATTTTTGTGTGTGCCGCAATATTTTAGTAGTTTATGTGTGCCATGAGATGAAAAAGGTTGAAAATCACTGAAATAGAGTGGGGGGAGGAGATAGGAGAGGGTAAGGGGGGATAAATGGTAATGGAAGGAAACTTGATTTGAAGTGGTAAACATACAACACAACATAGAAGTGATATAGTATAAAATTATATCCCTGAAATCTGTGTAATTTTATTAACCAATGTCACCCCAATAAATTCAATAAAAAATAGAAATGAAAACATTTTAAATAATAACAAAGAAAAGAAAACTGCTGAAATAGAGGAAGAACACAATCTTCTCAAGGGTGAAAAACCACAGCCTGAAGCGTCAGGCAGTTTGTCATCCTGAAACACAAAGAACCTGTCAGCATCTTTGCTGGCAGCTCCCTCACAGAGCGTGGTGGACATGTACTTCAGTCACTAATGGAGCAAGCAGCGCTGGGAGCTAGCATTCCAGCTGTGGTCAGGCAGTGCTCAGCCACAGCACTGTCCCTTAAAGAATTTCCCTCCCCAATTAATGACTTTCTGCCTGTTCTTCTTTGAAATACCTTCTCATCCCTTTGCAAAGCATGGCAGTGCCACTCCAATATAATTTTCAATAGGAAACCTCTACTACTGATAAAGAACCCACATGAACAAAGGCTCTCTCACAAACCAACCGCACAGAGTGCGGGCTGGGCGGCACAGTGGTGGGAGTGGAGGATGACCCACAGGACTGCTCTGCTCTTCCGCTTTCCATTTCTCTTACAAAGATCCCTCCACCCTGGACACTGAACCATTCAATGAGTAACAGCAGGTTGGCCTAATATTGCAGAACAGAAACTACACAGGTATCTCACTAGCTAAACGGGATGTTTCCAAATACCCAGCATACAAAAAACGGAGTGTATGTGTGTATGTGCACATGCTAGAAACAACATTGAATCCTGAAACCCAAATCCCAACCCACACATCTGCACACCTCCGGAAGAGCCCTCGTCTCCAGGTGCCCCATCGGGACAACAGTCAAACCCATCACCACTCCTCACATCAGAAAACAGTATCCTGCACCCTGCATAGCAGCCATTCAGAAACTATATGAAGAACAAATAAATTGAACCAAAATGTAAAAACAGAAAGAAGTTATACAAGATTCTAGCAAGAAAGTTGCTGTACTCTATCAATACAAATATAAAAAATGTTCTTTCTCATAAATATATTTTTAAGAAATAACTCAATTGCAGGCCAGCCCACTTTTAGTTCTCTGCTAGATTCTTTTGTGAGGAAGGGATACTCACATTGTCCGTGAATAATGGAGAACTTAAAAGGGAAAAAGAAACAAAAATTGAGAAAACAGCAATTCAGTAAGTAAAATCTTCTGTCCTTTCCCTTATCCTATGTTTTGGCCTTGAAAACCCTCACCAAATTGGCTGGTAACATTTTCTTAAAGATTCTAAACTCAGTGGAAAAGAGATCTCAAGTAATATATGAGAGAGGACCCCCCAAATAAAAACAGAACTTATTAAGAATTGCGTATTTACCTTACATGTTTAAGCTTCCATTTGGAAGGTACTCTCCATTTGATGCAATATACTGATCAAGACATTTTTTTTTTCAAAACACTGTTTGAACTTGTTGATTTTGATGCCTTCTAGTGGTTCTGATGTTTTTTTGTTTCACCTCTACCACATCAGCAAAACCTTTCCCTTTGAGGGCTTTTTTTTTCATCCAGGGAAACCAAATAAAGTCACTCAGGGCAGAATGGGGTGAATGCGGAGGGTGGGACACAGGGTCATATTATTTTGGGTCAAAATAATATGGGCAGGTGCACTCAGAAATCACCCATCATGAAACAGGGAAATGCACTGAAAGAGTCTTCCAAAAAAGTTCACTGAAGCCAAATGCAGCCTCTCACAACAATGCCAGCTGGTGCACTGATACAGACGGGTTCCAGAACACTCGCTTTGCAAGGGGAGCCTGTATTACAAAGGGCCCGCCCTCCAGAAGATACATAATTCTGGTTTTGCGGGGGGTCCTGACCTTTTTAAATTCCATGAAAATTCAATTCCATGTATTCAAATGTCTACAGATTCCCTAGCAATACAGGCCTTTGTCTAAAAACACAACACTAGATACTTCTCCCTAACAATGATCCGTTTTTATCCTCATGGCTAACAGGAAATTACTATTCTAACAGGGAATTAAATGAGAAAAACCAAGTGTGTGGGGCAGGGGTAGCAAGTCATAACAAATGGATTCTGTTTATATTTCCCACATTTTTCTTTTCTCCTCTAGGAAACAGAAAATCTTCCAATGTGTCAAAAGCTGAAAGACTGATCCAAGACTACCTTTCTAACTTGAAGTAATGCCGCTATTTTGGAAGAACTGCTACAGCAAGCCCCCCCCCCAAAAAAAAAAATCAATCACATGCTACATGGACTTGAGACTCTGTGAAACATGAAAAAGCAAGATCATCCTGCCAACTGCAGCAATCTTACTATTTATGCTGATATGCTAAAAGTCAGCCATTGTTTGACACTTGCATTATACTCTCACCACCACATTTTATTTTGAAAATGTTCCTTAAAAAGCTCTCCCTGTAACTACATTGAATCCTTATTTTGAAAAAAGATTCTAACCAGCTTAATATACAAACTCCATTAAGTGGTGTGGATCTCTCTCGTATTTCTAACTATTGTGTCTGTAGAGAGCTCATGTACTATAAGAAAATACAGGGATCCAAAGGGCAGGCAGAATCTATTTTAAAAATCAGTGATGGCCATTTGCCCAATAAAGCATAGTGTCTTAGGCATTAGAGATGCGGGGGTGGGGGGAGAGATGGGGGAGAGGATTCGAGACCACTCTCACTATCAGTAGTGCCCCATTCTACCTACCTTCCTAATGCTTGAGAAGGAGATAAGACCCTACCCTCAATTTAGTGAAGTCCATCTGAAAATAAATAAATTCTGCTATAAAGTCCCTGTTAAGTAGGTGATGACTGCTAATAGAAATGTTGACGGGTCCTTAACACAAAGATTACCACTGGAACATGAGTGGAATATGTACATTTAGGAAATCAATGTGGAGACAATTCAAACACTTCCAAGAACACTATGCCCCATATTCATAGAAAAAAAATCACCAGGGGCAGGTAGGCTGGAGTGCAGATTCTTCTCTCCCCATATGGCTGACAAAAAGCAAATTGCTAGTCTGATCTTCTGGTGTCACAGCCCGCAGAGCAGATTTCAAGCAACAGTTCTTGCTCCTTTTCAGAAAACAATGCCCTGAGAGCCTGTGCTTCACAATAAACGGTTCAAGCAATTTGCAGTGCTCGCTGGAAATACACAGGAGAATTCAAAATGCCTGGCTATAATTCTTATTTGGCAAATGATTTTATTATAAACTGGTATCATAGTGAATCCATTTTCTTTACGGGTTTTCTGCTACTGTTTAATGGACTGTCAGTATAATTTAGATTTCATCTATTTAAACTCATTCAAGCCTGGCTCTGGATTGTACAGTAAATGGAACATATTTCTATTCAATGAAATTAATGACAGTTAATTTTAGTCTGCAGTTCTCTATTTTGTAAAAGCAACTGTTCCACAGTTCAAGCATCAGGCTACAAAATTTGCATGCCAATTACTTTTTTGTACGTAATAAGCATACATATTTTGTAGGCCTTCCTTATAAGACTAATGTATACATTCATTTAATATTTCTTTCCATTCAAATATTTACTACCAACTTTCCAGAGTTAGGACTTAAATTATAACTAAAAGCAGGGGAAATGAAAGTTAATTGTCAGTCTGAACAGAGAGATGCTCAATTATTATGGGTTTTTTAAGCAAGTAAAACTAAAGGATAAAACTTTCTGCCATATATATATTTTTTACTATTAGATGATTTCCTTATTTTCAAATCAGTCACAAAACAAACACTCAGTGAAATGTATTGAACATACCATTTGGATTTAGACATACAATCAAGGAAGACAGCACATATTAATAAACACTGTACTGAAAAACTTCTGAGATTAGTACTCTGTTTAACAGAAATTTACTCTCGGGTTTTATTTACCAAACACTACAATAATCCCATGAATCATTTTTCTTCTTGCATAATTAGATTAGTCTTTCAACAAAGCATTCATACAGCTGTGAAAGAAGTGTTTAAAGGAGAAAAGGGAATGGAAAAAAGCATCTTAAGAGAAACTTACCAAATCAAGACCCAAATGATAATAAGGAAACCATCCAGAATTTGCTATCCCAAAACTATACCCACCAGGATCATAGACTGACAGATCGCAATTCACACAAAAGTAAGATAGTAAAGGAAAACCCCAAACTAGCCTTTCCATTCTTTTTATCAGCCTGATAGTCTATATCTGCGCAGCTGGTTTCTGATTCTCCTATGAAGTAAGAGTACTCCAATCACACCTCCTTCCACCAACTGCCTCATGCTGTTGCCTCTGTTAGAGATGCTCTTCCCCTACCTGGTCCTACTGCAATTCTGTCCAACTTCCAAGATGCAAATCAAGGTTTCTGTGGTCCTCATGTCTTCCTCAATGTCACAAACTTAGAATCTGTCTAATTCAGTTGGTATTTGCCCACTCACTGCCTGTTACTAACAAAGAACATTACTTGAATGGGTATAATTTCTCCCTGTAAAATGAAGACTCAAGGACTAGAATCCTATTTTTTTTATCTTGCCCTATACCTCACCCCCACAAAAAAACAATGCACAAAGTTACACACATAGAAGAAGATTGTGCTTTTATGTTATCGGATGATTAATAACTAATACTATAGCTGGCATCTAATATACCTCATTAAATTCAACTATCTTATTCAAAGCCCATTACAGTTTCAATGGGCTTTAAATTTAATCATTTGCTTTAATTTATAGAAACTTCTAATGGCAAGTGAAACCTGTTCCATGACTCTCTTACTCTACTCACACCTCTTCCTTCCAGCCCTCCTTAAATTATTATTGTTTTCATTTGGGCTTCTGTTGTTATAGTAACTACTGCTTGGTCAGGTATTTCTTTTAAAATTAAAATCAAAGACTAAAGACATTTTAAGAATAATTAAAAATATTTAGTCACTTTCACATGACTGAATAAATATTAAAACCTCAGATTTTCATTAAAGATATTTAGCCAACTATGAATTAAAAGTGTCATTTTGTAAGTATTTGCAGGTATTTGGGGGTGGGAGGAAACAACAATTCCCCCTACACAACTATTTCCAATTATCTATCTCCTTAGGATTCTACATGTAGTTATTTTGCTTTATAACACATACATCAGTCTCAGGCTAAAAAGCATTTGGGCAGGGGGTAGGTGACATCTTGTCAGTAATCTGCCATCCACCTGTCACTTTTACAATCAAAATTAGCAAAGATGTGAAAAGGTAGCAGTATTTGAAGTATCTAAATGTCCCGATTTCTCAAAAGAGATCAGAGATTTCATTTATTGTTTGGGCCACAAGAAGCTCTGGATGCTTTCTACAGAAAACTGTACCCAACATGTACTTCAACAAATGAGTGCAACTGCTCTGGGCCAATGTAACACTCAATGAGAGTTTTGCTTTTCGGCATTTGTACCTTGGAAAAAACATGTTTTGAACATCTTCTGAGACAAAATGAGTCAGACTTGGGGGGAGGTGGAATTAAGATTTCTCCATTTAGGTAAAAAGGTAACAGGCAAATCTTGTCAAGATTACATTAGAGCTAAAAAACTAAGATAAACGTATTCTACAAGGAACAAAATCATAAACTCACAAAACATTCACACACAGACTTATGGGCACCATCTATGTGTGCCAGCAGAGATAATGAATATAAAAATATTGTCCTTCCCTCGACAAGTTCACCGTCTAATAATATTAGAGCCAGGCATGAAAGCAAATCATAAGTCTTCAATACTTTCATTTGTACAATGCTTTGTTTTTTAATCTCTGTAACAGAGACTGCTAGCACAGCATAATATTTATTCTCCCCTTCATCCTTAATAATAGAACATATGACATTTAGCAGGACCTATAGTGGCTCTCAGACAAAAGACCACATTTCCCGGGCCCCCTTACAGTTGCCTTGGTCATGGGACTGACTGTGGTCATGGATTAGGAGTAGGCATAGTATTTCAACTTCTGGAAACTGAATCCGGAAATGAAGAGGCCCTGTGCTTCTTGGCCTTCCTGTTAGCCTGAAGGCAAATGTATTGGCTAGAGGTGGGGCACAAGATGGACCACTACATGAGGATGGAATGGAGGCCACACACAATGGAATAAAGAAGCCTTTGGCTGCTGCTGAAGAACCAGACCAAGAGTTTAC
Organism: Carollia perspicillata; assembly: GCA_004027735.1. NCBI lineage: Eukaryota > Metazoa > Chordata > Mammalia > Chiroptera > Phyllostomidae > Carollia > Carollia perspicillata. The sequence continues at coordinate 16,018 of PVKM010007577.1, read as the reverse complement.
TGATTCACCATTTAAGTATCTTCAAATTATTTTAAAATGGGGCAAAACAGTTAAAACTACATTCATGAACTGAGTGACACCAGAAAAATAATTTGGAGAAAATATTCTAATATTTTTTGAATAGAGAAAGGTAGAAACAAACAGATGCCTAGCAAGAGTATAAAAACACAGAACATGGAGATCTTGATTTAGAAAGACTAAAATATTTTGACTAGCTAGTGGGAGCAGGAATCAACAACTACCGCCAAGTACAGCACCACAGAACAAAGTGCACAACTGCCTCCCTAAAGAGACTTCCCAGCTAGGTCAGGTTCCCAGGATGGCTCTACCCCAAGGTTTTACAAGTAGGAATCAGGGATGGTTGGTAACTTCCCTGCAAACTGATGAGCATTTTGCGTGGAGGACAGGTTGATGGGGTCTGCTGGTACCACACAGACTCCCCTGTCTTGTCCAGTTCTATATGTGTTTGATTTTAGGACTTCAGAGAGATCATGTGGCTGCTTCTCCAACACAAATTCAGGGACCGCTGACAACCAAATTTTCCAGAACATCAGATCATTTATAAAAGTTAAAGCTGACCAGAATTCATATTATACGTTACACTAAGTTATCAGAATATATTCCATATTTTACTTCACACTAGAAAGAAGACATTCTCTCTAATGTGCCACAACTTTATCTCTTCCTTTCTACACCATTAACTGTGGATAAAAAATAGAACACACACAGGTGTCCAACCCATTCTCTGAGGTGAAGATTTACTATCCAAAGATAATGCAAAGTCTCTTGTTCTACCTAGAGAACATTTCTCCAATTTCAAAACCACAAATTCGGTCACTTGCAGAGGTGAAACTCCTATGGTACACCCAAGTTAGTTAGAATAAACCATAATGGCAAAAAAATTCTTTAGGACTCCAGACATACCCTTTAATTCAGCAACTCCATTCCTGAAGAAAGCAAACAGAAGTGAATAGGTGTTCACCACTGTTGTTTATAATGGAGATGATCTGAAAAGAACCTAAAATCTATAAGACACATTATGGTATCTATCCATTAATGTGGGAATACCTAATGTTTTTTGTGCCATGGATGCCTTCATCAATCTATACATCCATTCTCTAAATGAATAAATAAATAAATGTGTGTTTTAGATTTATAAAACCAGGTACTGAATACTTACCACAAAGATAAAAATGCAAAATAACATATGTACTTCTTTATTGATTCATTCAATAAAATTTACTAGAGGTTATTTCCTTAATAGCCTTCATAATTTCAAAGTTGTGATAAACATAAACATTATTATGAGATATTTTTCTCTACCTTAAGTAATTATAAGAATATTTATAATTTATATTGGTGTTACAGGTACTACCAATATTACTATGGCTTACTGCCTACTTACACAATTGAAGCAAATGCTGAGTGTCATTTGAAAGCTAATGAATTAGTGAAAACAGAGAAGTAATTTTTACCCACCCAAGTTCAGTCAGGGATTCTATTCAGATTCCAGTAGGCTGATCATGGACCCCAGGTTAAGAACTCCAGTATTAATGGCATACTAAGCAGCAATAATGATTCATATTTATAATTACTGACATGACAATAAATTCAAAACAGAAACATTACGTTACCAAACCACACACATACACACTCATGATTATAAAATGATGAGTAGCATGACCCCATATATGATTACAAAGGCAGTGACCATACAACAAAAAAACTGAACAGCAGTTTAGTGGTTTTAATGTTTAAATTTTGCTTATCTGACACTATAATTTTTTAAACGTATTATTTGATCATCAAAAGAATAAATGTAAGAGAAAAACATGGGGGAGAAATAAAAGAAAGGCCTATTACAGAATATTATATATGCAATATTAGGGCAAATGCAAAAAGCAACAGGTGAATTCAGGGAAGAGAACATAAAAATAGACCACCTGTGAACATTACAGAAGCTGGGTTACAGAAACAACAGTGAAGACGGAGTTGGAAATCCATAGGTCAATGTAGCAGATGTCACAGCACTGAGCATCCTAGCAGCTGGGAAATAATACAAGTAAAACATATGACAAAACTGATGGTCTCTACAAACAACTAGCTCCTACCAATCACAATCTGAATGCCAAATGCAATTTTTTAAAAGACTGTACTCTACAATGCCAAAGATCTATTTTTTGGACAGTTTCTGCAGACTTCAAAAGCATTCTACTTTGCCAGAAAGATAATCCGGGCTTTTGCTCCCTCAAAAAATCTCCTAGACAGGACAGAGAGCAAGCTGGAAATCAAGTCTCCGTGTCTGGCCTGAAACCTGAGGTAACAAAATCCCTTGTAAAGAAGAAGCAGAATATCCCCAAGATTGAGTGCTGCTAGAGTTAATTCTTGAATGCAAACTCCATGCAAACACAACTTTTCAGTTAAGCTGTTCTGACAACATAAAAATACAACATACCAGGAGAGGCCTTCTTGCGACATTTCCCTCCCCTCCACTAAAGGGAAAAAATTATAATTATACAAAGTATTATTAACAGTCCTCAATTAATTTGGTAACTGCACATTACCTATGTTTTATAATACCAGCACAATGGGATTTTCAAGACAAGTCTGAAAACTAAATGCCACCTAATAATAATAACCACCTGCCTTAGAGCCAACACTTACGCATAGATTTACTAAATGGAGCACAAATAAAAATGTCAATGTAAAAGCTAAGAATGAAAAAAATACACTGAAATAATATTTAAAATCTATACCATAAACTATTTTTTCTTTTAAAAGAAACTTAGAGGCCATAATCAAAATTACTCCCCTCTCAGTTTTTTTTTTACTATATCAATCTCTATCGATTAATCTAAAGTGAGACACTAACATACCATCTGTCAAGTGGCGACAGCTGCCCAGCACACAAAGCCAGAGAAATGCCTACTGCCTTTGAAGGCAATGTAAAAACAATCCCTTTGCCTTTTACAGTTCTTTTTACACATTAGACTACCATACTTTACATCATTAAAAGGTATTCCCTGCAAAGGCAACTGAATAAGGAAATGCAGAGATATGAGAAAATAAATTCAGGAGTTAAATGAGAGAATACATATGGAGTATCTTTCATATGTAGCATATAGCATGCTGCTTATTAGTTTGAGCACATATTTAATGATGAAATAATGAAAAAACTTAAAGGACTGGAAACTTAATACATACATAATGATAGTCTTTTATGTATCATTTTAATAAACTTGGTAAAGTAACTTTAGAAGTTTATCAATTTCCAAGCATTTTAAACAGCAACTTAAAAGAATCACGTAACTTAACTACCCCCATCTATTTTATGGTACTTAAAAGAAAATGAAACATTTTTTTTCAAGCGTTTAAGATATTCAGGTATCTCCAAAGCAAAATTCATGCACATAAGTTCTAGAGTATTTCCATGTTTTGCAAAAGGAAATCACTCTTATGCACATATATTTTAAAGTAATCAAAAAACATAATACACTGCTCCATCTTTATATTCATAGCTAATATTTTTAATTTTGGAAAGTCTGGTTTCCTCAGCTGGTGAAGCTGTCAGAATAAATAGAAGGCAATATCTGGAAATGACAAACACATGGGTCAATGTCAAACAAAAGCCCATGGATGTCAAGAGCAGAGCCAAATTCCTGCATTTCAATTTAAATGTCGCTCTCCAACTCAGATACCACCATGCCACTTCGAATCAAAATTGTTTCATTTTAAAAAGAGCTTTTTACAAAACCGATAGAGTATAACAGATTAAACAACTCTTTTAGCAATTTCCTCAGCTACTACAAAGCAAGGCATCAATGTATAATTATAATAAAGGGAACATTTAACAATTAATTGAGCCAGCAAAAGCTAAACCTCCAGAGCTTAGGAGTTCAAAAGCTTGCTCACTAAGCAAAAGGGCAGAGGATTTTAACATAACTGCAGGAAATCTCAGTCCAATTAGACTCTAGGTAAATATAAATCTTGTTCCACTGTGTTTGGGACTCTATTCGTCCCAGTCCACTAGGCTGATTTTAGCATCAGCTTGGAGACTGAAACAACAGAGCAGCCCCCCCAACCCCACCCTGCTGTAGCTCCCAGTGCTACCATGTTAATACAGTTCCTTCTTCTAAGGTTTGTACTGAACAGAGAAGGTCTCCAGTTAGCTTAGTTTTACAACCAGCCAACCAACAAGACTCCCAAAAAATGTATCAAACAACCATGAGGTAATAATGAAGGTGTCTGAAGGTACTCAGGATGTGTGCCAGTTTATAATGGTGACATCTTAACTAAGTCACTTTCTTCATTACCTACTCAAATTCTCTGTGGATGATATGCACAAACACTCTTTAAAAAAAAAAACAAGTAAATGCATAGGGTTTCAAAGTGGCATCATTTGGGGTGGCAACTGCTGCACAGGGACATGTCTTCACTGGCAAGCTTCTGGAGAACACATCCAGAACTAACGTGGGCAGGGGGATGCCATTCCATGCTTCATAGAGTTTGCTAGGAAGCAGAAAAAATTACAACTTAACACCTACACAGATTCAACAATACAAACAAGTAAAAAATGTTTTTTAATTTAACTGAACAAATCAAGGCAAATTGTATTTTAACGTGTAGCAGAAAATATGAATGATAAAAGAATTTTAAGGATTTTAAAAACAGGCGGAAATAGAGACTTAGGCAGGAACCCCACAGAGTTGAAGTGGCAGAGCCTCATGGCCTACAGGTCTGCTCTGTTTTTGTAAGGCCAAGAAGCAATACATGTTTTTTTACACTGTTTAATGTTTGGGAAGGAGGTTATTTCTTGATGCATCAAAGTTATATAAAATTCAAATTTCAGTGTCCATAAATAAAGGTTTATTGGTAAACAGCCATGCCCATTTATTTATATCTTGTCTGTTGTTGCTTTCACGACCATGATGAAGTTGAGTAGTTCCAACATATAGCCCACAGCAAAAGTTGAAAATGCTTACTGAATGGCCCTTTTACGGAAAAAGTTTGCTGGCCACTCTTATAGAAATGCTTACTAAATAAGTAAAACAGCTCCACTGATAATGTAAATTTTACGCCATAAAAATTACAATGTATATGGGCTTTTATTCAATAATGACAAATTTGCTCAGAAACTTTCCATTTATAAAATGCTCAAAAAATTTTCTAGAGGTTATGACTGTCAAGCATTCAGGCCTGAAACATACAAAATAAACCTGTCAGCCAATGCCTTCACAAGGATAAGAGAGCGCTCTAAAGTCCCATCTCCAAGTTCCTCATCATGTATTTTACTGTAACAAAAAACTCAGCTTATTTTGTGACTCTAGATGAGGACGGTATGTGTTCTTACACCTGTGCCAAGGAAAACACTATCAGCGATCAGGGCACTCACTCACCTGGAACAGGAGACGAAACTCATCTGCGGCCTACCTGATCTACATGGTCTCTTCTACTTGTCTCATGTACCATCTAGTCTGGCCTTCTTTACCACTCATCCTTACTTTATTATTTTGTTCCTATACCTTTTCTTGTGTAAAAACCACATAAATATTCCAACATCCAAATCACAGGGGTGCCAGAAGGAGAAAAGAAAGAGCAAGAAAATGAAAACTTACTTGAAAACATAATGAAGGAGAACTTCCCTAATCTGGCAAAGAAAAGATACTTCCAGGAAGTTCAGAGAGTCCCAAAAAAAGTTGGACCCAAGGAAGCACATGCCAAGGTACACCATAATTACGTTTAAAGTCCCAAGATTAAAGAAGAGCGCATCTTAAAAGCAGCAAGAGGAAAGGAGAGAGTTACCTACAAAGGAGTTCCCATAAGACTATTCAGCTGATTTCTCAAAAGAAACCTTGCAGGCAAGAAAAGGCTGGAAAGAAAGGCAAGGACCTACATCCAAGATTGCTCTATCCAGCAAAGCTTTCATTTAGAATGGAAGGGCAGATACAGTGCTTTCCAGATAAGGTCAAGTTAAAGGAGTTCATCATCAACAAACCCTTATTAGATGAAATGTTAAAGGGACCTATCTAAGACAAAGAAGATAAAAAGTACAAACAGTAAAATGACAACAAACTCACAACTATCAACAATCAAACCTAAAAAAAACAAAAGCAAAAAGAAACTAAGCGAACAACTAGAATAGTAACAGATTCACGGAAACAGAGATCACATGGAGGGTTATCAGCAGAGACGGGGAGGAGAGAGAATGGGGGGAAGGTACAGGGAATAAGAAGTATAAATGGTAGGTACAAAATAGACGGGGAGGAGGGTAACAACAGTATGGGAAATAGGGAAGTCAAAGAACTTATATGTATGACCCATGGACATGAACTAAGGTGGGGAAATGATGACGGTGGGAAGAGGGGGAATACAGGGCGGAGGGGAATAAAGAGGGCAGGGGAAAGGAACAACTGTAATAGCATAATCAATAAAATATATTTAAAAAAATAAAAAACATTTAGAGCTTGACAGAGAGGACAAACATAAAACGAAAGTGGAACAGGTGTCCTAGCTACAGACCAAGTTACAAACAAACAATTTAAAATACAAACCAACTGGGCTTCTAAGTCTTATCGAACTAGAGTGGAACAAAAGCAGGTTTACATTTGTGAATGGGCAAAACACAGGGTTTATTCTTGTATTATTATTTATTAATTATTGTATTATTTGCCACACAAACAACTGCAAACTTACTTTTGCCCGATCCTATACTGAGTATAAAGATGCTCTTGATTAACTCTGCCTGCATCTTGTCTTCTCCTTTAAGCTCCACATAATACTTTATTTTTTTAAAGATTTTATTTATTTATCTTTAGAGGGGAAGGGAAGGAGTGAGGGAGAGAAATATCAATGTATGGTTGCCTCCCGTGTGTCCCCTGCTAGGAACTGGCCTGCAACCCAGGCATGTGCCCTGACTGGGAAATGAACTGGGATCCTTTGGTTCCCAGGCCTGCGCTCAATCCACTGAGCTACACCAGCCAGGGCCACATAATACTTTAAATGAACTAGACAAATGCAGGCTCCACTGTGATACCCACCCCCAACCCCCTGCCAAAAGGGCTTTCTATGTTTACTATGATACTCCAGAGAGGGTCTGAAGGAGCCATGACTAAACTTGGTAACCAATAAAACCAAAAGAAAAGCTCTCTATCAACAATGGCAAACTGAAACCAGAGCAAGAGGGAAGTCCAGTTCAGATTCAGGCACACATAAGCACTCAACTGAGAATGCATCATGACTGACCCACCAGCATGTAGTCCTAAACAGCCAGAGCCTACTATATTCAACAAGAGCCACATTAACATCAGAGCAGAGATGTCGGGGAACAATGTCTGCTCTCAGAATAGCATTAACCAGGAATTCCATGGGTTTGCCACACTATATTGAGATTATTTTTTTCAGCATCTGCACAGGCAAAAGCCTCCTAAGGAAAGTTTTGCCTGAGCCTACTTGTGTATCGCAGAATAATTTCAGGAGCTGTTACACCACAGGCAGGCAAGCATTTGAATAAACATTTTAAATATCTATAAAGATTATACAGTCCTAAGAAAATGAAAGAATGTAAGAGCTCCAAAGGGCCAAAGATCTCAAAAGAGTCAAAGACATAAAGGGTTAAAAATAGCCCTGGCTGGTATGGCTCAGTGGATTGAGCAGCAGCCTGCAGACCAAAAGGTTGCCAGTTCAATTCCCAGTCAGGGCACATGTCTGGGCCGTGGCCCAGTTGGCGGCATTAGAGAGGTAACTGATTGCTGTTTCTCTCTCTCTCTCCCCCTTCTTTCCCCTCCCTCTAAAAATAAATAAACAAAATCGTTCAAAAGTTAAAGATTTTAATGGGTCACAAATATATGTATGTATTCCTGGGAAAACTTCATGTTAAGCAAAAAAAACTTTTTTTCATTAAAAATAAAAGGACATATAAAAAATACAGTGTAAGGCCCAAGAACAGTCCTTTAAAAAGTAGGGGATTTCTCAATACAGTCTAGGGCCAACCTGGTCTAGCAGAGGGTGATAGGATGTTTGTTTTCTTGATTGTGCCTTAATTGTCAGAGAATGGGTTTGGGGGAAGAAACCAACTGTTTTTATTTCAAATTCCATGCTTAAAATAAAAGATTCCTTTTCCCTTTCCATGGCAGGGAGGGAAATACAGCATAAGGGGCAGATAACTCAAAACCTATGCAACTCTGAAATCGGATTACTATTTTTTGAATAATCAATAATTATAACCTCAAGAAACAAGATAGCACAAGCAGGCACCCTAGAGTGGCTGAACACTGCTTTACAAAACAACAGGTGCTGGCTTGAAGGCACCGAAACAATGCAGATTAACATGGGGCTTTTGGGAAGGTGAGCACAGCAGGCAAGGCAACCTGCGAGTCAGAGAGTGCAGTGGGGATGCACCCTAGGAAACCCTGGGGTTCAGGTGCTCATTTTTTCATTTCATTTTAAATAAAGATGAAAGGGCTCGTGCCAGTGCAACAGCCAAACTGAGGGTTTAACTTCTCACCTACTTTTTCTTTTTCTACTAAAATATAATCAATTCTACATTATAGCACGTAATTATACATTATAATTCTCTCTCTATTCTCAGTCCTCTACCAGTCCTCTACCTAGGAAAAGCTGTACATGAATCAGCACCAATTATACATTCCACTGACTCCATCCCTCTATTTACCTATCACATGCATAGCAAAACAAACTATTTATAAATATCATATGTTGTTACAATTTCTCTTTGAATCTAGTGCTGTGGTGTGAATCTCCTCATTAAGTGGAATACAGTGAACAGGTGTTGTTTTCCTGGCCTTCTTGCATCTATTTCCCTTATTGAATAGCTCCCTAATTTCATTGTGCAGGTTGGGGGGGACAATAAATCAAGTTTTCTGTCTTTTTTTATCCAAGACGCAGACATAAAATTCACACCTGGCCAACTGAGTTTACTCTTCTGGGACTGTGACTTGAGCTGAGTGACAGCACGAACAAGAAAATGTTGAGTGGCACCCACTGCAGTGGTAGCACCTAGATAGAATGGCCAGTGGTTCCCACTGACCAAACATCGGCACTGCCTTCAATCCAGGCAAGCTTCTATCATTCCATGAGCTGTTCTGCTAACAAATTACTTTTTGTGTATGATGTGGCCACTATTTCCCAGCTTGCATTCAAAACACTTGAACAAATATGATATGCTCACTTTTCCTAGATCATGGAAACTATGTATTTTCCCTTTCAGTTACTGAGTTAAAGGTTCCAATCCAGTAATCAGCATTAGCCTAAATAGTCTGGAACAATTTACCTCTCCCCACTCAGCTAACTTCCCATAATTGCTACGCATTTACCTTCTTAACAGTCATTCTGTGTGGATATATTAAACAAATGAGAGATAAACAGTTTTCAAAAGCAGACAAGATGTAACTAATTTTAGGAGTGAAAACAAAGGGAGCCAAATACAGTTGACCCCTGAATAACATGAGTTTGAACTCCATGGCTCCATTTATATACAGATTTTTTTCCATGAAACAGGAAATGTATTTTAATTTCCTTATTATTTCCTTTTTGTAAAAAGATTTTATTTATTTATTTTTAGAGAGAAGTGGGGAGAGAGAGAGAAACATTGGTGTGTAAGAAAAACATCAATTGGTCGCCTCTCACACATCCAAATGGGGACTGGACCTGCAACCCAGGCATGTGCCCTGACTGGGAACCAAACCAGCGAAATTTTGGTTCACAAGCCGGTGCTCAATCCACTGAGCCACACCAGCCAAGGCATTTCCTTATGATTTTCTTAATAACATTTTATTTTATCTAGTTTACTTCATTGTCAGAATGCAAGACACAAGGAGGAACCTCCCTGCAAATAAAATTCATTTATAAAAAAATTGTGTATTTACTCTTACACGTTTAAACTTCAGTCACCTCCAAAGTACTCTCCATTTGGTGCAACATACCTATCAAGATGTTTTTTCTACTGCTCAAAAAAGTTTTTGAACTCATGGATTTTTATGCCTTTTAGTGTTTCTGCCGGTTCTTTTTGCTTGTTTCACTGCTTCCAGATTGGCAAAACATTTCCCTTTGAGGACGTTTTTAATACAGGGAAACAAACAACAAACAAACAAAAACCCCATGAAGTCTAGATCCGTTGAATAGGGTAGGCAGAACATGAGGGTCACATCCTTTTTTCACCAAAAATGCTGAACACTCAGCTTTTGGTGTGGGCAGGTGTGCTCATAAATCACCCATCATGAAATGAACAAATACATTGGGGGGAGTCTTCAAAAAACATTCACTGAGGCCGACCACAGCCTCTCACAAGGCCAGCTGGGGCACTGACACAGATGGGTTCCTAGAACCCTCACCTAGCCCGGGAAGCCTGTCCTACAAGAAGCCCAGCCCTCCAGAAGATAATTCCAGTTTTTGGGGGGGTCCCCCTAATAATGCACATTAACACATATAATGCATGTAACAAACAAAATATTTGTTAATTGACTGTGGGTATTATCAATAAGGCTTCTGGTCAATAATAAGCAATTAGTATTTACGTTTTTGGAGAGTTAAAAGTTATATGCAGATTTTTTAACTGTACAGAGGGGTCAGGAGCACTAACCCCCAGATTGTTGCAAGGGTCAACAGTAATTATATCATGTATTTTCTAAGAAACAGGTTTACCCCTTTCTTCTTTTTCTTTCAACAGAGGTATGTTTGATTTTTATATTATTTCAGTATTTTATGCAACTATTCATCCATTCTTGGCTTTCACCAATTCTCACAGTCAGTCCCATGCCATCTTACAAACCAGCTGTGAGCCCTTGGCTTCTGGGTAACAGGCAAACAATGACCGATTTGTGTAGGGATTTCTTTTTTTAAAAAAGATTTTATTTATTTATTTTTAGAAAGAGGGGAAAAGAGGGAGAAAGAGAGAGAAAGATCCATGTGCGAGAGAAACACTGATCAGTTAGTTGCCTCTCACACACCCCCAAATGGGGATCCAGCCTGCAACACAGACATGTGCCCTGACCCAGAATGGAACCCACAATGTTTTGGTCCACAGGCTGATGAGCCACACCAGACAGGGTGTGTAGGGAATTTTTTAAGGAGCAGAAACAAAATAAGCAAAGCAAGCCCAATACAGAAAGAAGGCAAGTGCTTTGGAAAGTGATTAGTTACCATCCATGGGCACAGCTCCCTCACTCCCTCATATCTATTTGCATCCAGCAGATACATCCTGGTTTCCTTTGCAATCAGGCACTTTAGAAGATCCGAACTGTTCCCAACAGACTGGTTGGAATTTAATTCTATGGTTGCCTCTATTCCTCTTGAACTATGTGCTGTATTTCACATCAAAATTTCAAGCCCTGAAAGCCTGTCCCACTTTTCCTTTTAAAAGTGTATCTTCTACCCTGACCGTATAGTCAACTCTAGGTTCTCAGTCCTTTTTCAGTGCAAGTCCCCAATTTCTAACAACAATGAGGAAAATCTGGAAACAAAAAAAGGAGAAATGTTTCTTTCACCTAAGATTTTATAAACCATGAACCTAAAAGTCCTTTGTCTTAAAAGGTGTATAAAATTTACCTTCATGTAAAATTTCACACTTTGTTCAAAATGTAGAAGGAACACAGATGTACCAAACTTGAAAATCCTGAACTTTGATCTCCCCCCCCCGTATGTAATGGATATTTGTTTTTCTAGGAATAATATTCAGGGTAAATACTCCAGAGAGGTCAAATAAAATTATTAGTTGATATATTATGACAGAATACAAGAAGTGGAGAACCAGCTTAATAATCGCTTTTTAAAGAACATGTCTCTTTAGCAAAAGAACAAAACTAATATGCCAAAATGAAAAAAATAACTTCCAACAATTAAAACAATAATACATACATACATACATACATACATACATACATACATATATATATATAAAATAAAAAATAACTTCCAATAATTTGAATTTTTTACTGTTTACCTGGTCAGGAACAGTATCTAACTGAAAGGAATGGATACACTGTTGACAGGAATGTAAACTGGCATAGCTACTATGGAAAAGAGTATGGAGGTTCCTCAAAAAAAGCAAAAATATAACTACTATATAATCCTGCAAGTTCTACTAGATATATGACTAAAGGAAATTAAGTCACTATCTCAAAGATATATCTGCATTTCTGTGTTTATTTCAGCATTATTTACAATAACCAAGACATGGAAGCAACAACCTAAGTGTCCATCAAGGGAGGAATGAATAAAGAAAATGTGGTGTATATACAATGTAATCTACCCAGTCATAAAAAAAGGAGAAAATCCTGACATCTGCAACAACATGGATGAACCCTGAGGACATTTTGCTAAATGAAAAAGTCAGAAGAAGGAAAAGACAAACATTGTATGATCTCACTTATATGTGGAATCTAAAAATACCAAATTCATAAAAACAGAGAACAGATTAGTGATTGGGGAGTGGGGGATAGGATATGGGTGAAGGTGGCCAAAGGGTACAAACCTCCAGTTATAAGATGAATAAACTCAGGGGACATAACGTATAGCATGATGAGTCTAATTAACCCTGCATTGTGTATTTAAAAGTTATAAGAGTAGATTTTTAAAGTCCTCACCATAAAACAAAATGTAACAATATGAGCTTATGGATGCTTGTGGTAATTGTTTTGCAATATATATATATATATATAAAAGCACTGCATGGTACAAACAATTTATATGTCAATTCTATCTCAACTAAACTGTGGGGGGGGGGTAGTATAAAGAAAGGAATATGCTACACGGAGCAAACTTTAGAAATCAGCATACTATGCTAAAAAGCCCAAAAGGGAAATCTGACTGCACACAGCTGTGTGATAAATTGACTTCTTATCATGACAGTCTTCTCAAAAGTAGAGTAATGGCTGATAGACAGCAAAGAATATAGACAGGGGCAAAATATAATAGAGCCCCTCAAAGTTTGTTTTGTTTTTTACTTTAGAACAAGTCTGTTAAATCATTCATTGGGAAATAAATGATTCAAAATAGACTTCCAGAAGCATTATTCTAATTTTGACATCATTAATCAGTCAATAGATTTCTGAAAGATTTTCATAAATGTATTCATTCGACAAATATAGAATGCACACTATGGGTACACCATTGTCATAGATGCCAGGAAAAAAAAACAAGAACAGAATTGCTGCTTTTATGAAGGACATATTGATTCTAAAACAATAACAGAAAAAAGTAGAAAATTATTAGTGCTAAAAGATATATAATGCCGTGACAGTATCTGTGAAAGAAAGCTGGGTAACCTGCATGAGGAAAGGCAAAGACCACAGAAAGGAAGAGATGAAAAAAGAATAAGGAAGTAAATAAGTGTGTCTGTGTGTGGGTGGGGCGGGGCGGGGGGGGGGGTAGCCCAGGGCTGCTCATCAGCCTGCAGCAACAGCAAGCACAAAGGTCCCAGGGCAGAGGGTAACTTGGACAGTGTAACTAAAAGTCCATTATGCTGAGTCCCTATGAACAAAGTGAAGATAACTCCAGAGATAAGGAGCTAGTACAAAAAAGCTGGTTATGACATGTATGAAGTTAAACCTTAGCTAGTGTTAAATTCTAAGTAATACCCAATTTGTCAATAAAATCTCATTCTTCTCAGACTAAATGATCTGATTACAGACCTGTTCCCCTAGGATAAAAAGTAGTTACATAACAGTCTATTTTTTATCCTCACAGTATCACTCACTACTTGACTCATTCTTAATGACATTTAGGAGGTACCTATAGTTTATACTTAATCTAAGTATTAAAACCAATTCAAAAGAGTACAAAGCAAAAAGATAAAATCTGTGCTTCACACCCTACAGAAACAAATGAGCATAAAAGATCTACCATTCAACAACTAATAATACACTGAAGAAATCCCTTATGATGTCCCATAGAGTTCCCACCTAAACATTAAGATACAACTAAGCATACTAAATCTCTGCTATTGGGTGAGGGTAATGGTTTTTATCACTAACAAAAGATGTTATTGTAGTTGCACGAGGAAAGGAAAGGACCAGAAAGGAAGACAAAGGAAAAGAAAGAAATCCAGTCCCATCTGAGAACCTAATAATAGTATGCTCCTTCTGATCCTTCAGTTTAGATAAACCTAATAGGCAATATGTAACGACCCTTCATTTAGAAAGAAGGTTTTTCGAGAAGGCAACTAAAGTCATTTAGTTTTGAATGCATCCCCCAAGAAGAATAGAAACCACTGATGAGTTCAGACAGTCTCCTTATCAAAAAGTCAAGCATCCACTGGACCTGGCAAGGTGTAAACCCTGGGCCACAGCAGCATCACCCCCCGAAGCACAAGGAGCCCTTCGCACAAAGTGAACAAGATATTTAGCATCCAAAGAGGGCTATCTTTTTCACATTTCACAAGGGTCCTCAGTTATTCCCAAAGCATTGTTTAAATAAACCCTTAGCAACCTCCCTCCACCACACCCTCTTCTAAACCTCAACAGGAAGGACTTCCTATCATCCTGTAGAAGGTGCAATACGGATGTGCAACAATTCCCAAACTATTTTCTCAAAACTGGTTTTTCTTAGGGAGTTATTCAGAAGAAACAGTGTGCCATAGTCCCATAAATGGAAAAAAAGGCAGGGTTGGGTTTCTTTTTCTCTTTTTTCTTTTTTTTACTAGTAAGGAGGTTTCCGTAACTGCAGAATTTCTGAATCATGAATTTTGACACTCTCTCACAAGAGGGGCACTGTGTGCAGCATTTGCCACAAGTATCTGACTGCAAACATTTGAGGGAAGTATCGTGGCTGACACAGGAGTTAAAAACAATGGAAAAAGGCTGGAATTCAAATACTGCATTAGGCAGCTGGCCTTCTGACAATGATCGAAATGATCACATTACCACACTGAAGTATTATGTATCAAGAAAAAAGGATAACAAATAAGATCTTATTTTAAGTTATCACTATAATCTATATTCAACACATTCTGTTCCTTTCTTGTGATCTAGAACTAAATAGGTCTATAGCAAGCATGTTGTGCTAACTCTGTGACAAGACAGTCTTCAGTGACTAAGGAATTTTTACTGTCTAATATCTAAGTCTGAATCAAAGACATTGACAATAGGGTAACCTACACATTATTGAATCTCTACAGCAGAGCTTTAATCTCCCTACAACCTCAATTGTGGTCATTTTATATTATGTAAATATCTTCCAATAATATCAACCAAGAAATTGTAGTTGTGAATACAAGTTTACCGGTATAAATTCAAATACTGATTCTTTAGAAATTCAAAACTAATTCAGGGGGGTGGGGGGGTGGAGGTAGGCACGGGGGTGGGGGCAGCGTGGAAAGAATGACACTTTATGCAAAGTTCAAAACAGAGTACTCCTCAGTCAAACAGCTATACCAGGTTAATGGCACAACAATCACCTTATGATCTCCATTCCCTGGACAAACATCAAACTGGGGGGCTTTTAATCTATTAATTACAGCTCATATGAAATTCATGTCATTCCTCAGCACTAAGAAGTAATTAAAAAATATTTTTAGCTAGTTTTACTGACTTCTGTAAGAAAAGTATATTAATACATATAATACATTAAATGAAAAAGGAAGGTTTTGCTGGTGCCCAACAGGTTCTGAATCACTTATTTCCCTACACCTCATCTGAAAACTAGATCTGCATCTTATCTGAACAGTGCCATAAAACCTCAGTACTACATTTTCTTTTTTTTTCATGTATGATTTTTAAAAAAATATTGTATTTATTTTTAGAGAGAGGGCAAGGGAGGGAGGAAAGAAACATCATTGTATGGTTGCCTCTCATGTGGCCCCCACTGGGGACCTGGCCCACAACCCAGGCATATGCCCTGACTGGGAATCGAACCGGCGACCCTTTGGTTTGCAGCCTGCACTCAATCCACTGAGCTACACCAGCCAGGGCCTCAGTAGTATATTTTCTGAAAAACAAAGCAGGTTACTTGGCTTCATCTATTATCATCGATTAGAGAGCCTGAAGCTCAACTCTTTAGAAAAGAA
>PVKM010007576.1:0-41170 GCA_004027735.1 Carollia perspicillata | reverse complement strand
GTAGGAGTGGAATTAGGTTAGGCATTGCCTTTATAGGTTTAATTCTTACCAGTCCAATTCCTCATGATATCGGACAGCACAAACTTCATACAGGGGCGGGCAAAAGTAGGTTGATAGTACAATAACTAATAAATCATAATACAAGAGTAAGCTTTTTTTAAAAAAGTTTGTTTTTAAATGGGAGTGGTGGGGCAGAGAGAGAGTGGGAGAAACATCATTGTGTGGTTGCCTCTCACTTGGCCCTGTGCTGGGGACCTGGCCTGCAACCCAGGCATGTGCCCTGACTAGGAATCAAACCAGCGACCCTTTGGTTCACAGCTCACACTCAATCCTCCAAGCTACACCAGCCAGAGCAGAATAAACTGCCTTGCTACTCACAGCTGTAAACTTCATAGACACAACTGCACGTGATGACCAGAGGGAAAGGTGGGGGAAGGAGGTAGAAGATGAAAGGGAGATGGATGGTGACAGGAGGCTGGACTTGGGGTGGTGAGCACACGATACAGTGCACGGGTGACGTGCTACAGAGTCGTACACTTGAAACTTACATAACTTTATTAACCACTGTCACCCCAATAAATTCAATAAAGAAGAAAAAAAGTAAAAGACAAATATATGGTTTTATGTACACCACGGGGGACCCAAAAGCCAGAATCATCTTCTGGAGCGCAGGCCCTTGTAGCACAGGCCTCCCGCTGTTAGGTGAGTGTTCTAGGAGCCCATGTGCATCAGTGGGCCAGCTGGCCTGTGAGAGAGTGCATTCCACTTCCGTGAATTTTTTTTAAGACTCTTTCCACTCATTTGCCCATTTCATGATGGGAGATTTACAAATGCACCTGCCCCTCCCACTCAGTGTTCAGCAGTTTTTGAACAAAAACAGCATGACTCCTGTGCCCCACCCTCTCTATTCACCTCATCTCCCCGAGACTCTTCAGGTAAAGAGTCCGCAAAGGGAAACTTTTGCTGATGTGGAAGAGGTGAAACAAAAAAATGGCAGAAGCACTAAAAGGCATCAAAACCCACGTGTTCAAAGACTGTTTTGAGCAGTGGGGAAAACCATCTCAATAGGTATTTTGCATCAAATGCAGTATTTTGAAGGTGACTGAAGTTTAAACACGTAAGAATAAATACACAATTTCTTATAAATAAATTCCATTTGGGGGATGCTCCCTCATACGTGTACTCTAAAAAACACAATAAACAAACACAGAAACAGCCATAGATACTCAGAACATTTTGATGGTTGCCAGATGGGAGGTGGGTCGGGGGAATGGGTGAAAAGAGGAAGGGATTAACATGTGCAAATTGCCACTTATAAAACCAGTCATGGGGATGTAAAATATAGCGTAGAAAATATAGTCAGTAATACACGGTGGAGCAAAGTAGGTTTATAGTTGAGAGCACACAGAATTTTTTCTCGCATTATTATTATTATTGTATTATTTGCCATACGAACTGTGAACTTCATTTTGCCCTGCCCTGCATTGTAATAAGCACGTATGGCTTCAGATGGGTACTAGACATACTGAGTGATCATTCTGTAAGTTATATGAATGTCTAATCGCTATGCTACGCACCTAACACTAACATAATATTGCACGTCAACTATAATTGGGAAAAAATTTAAATTATTTTAAAACAGAGTACGAGATTTCTTGACGCTTTTCTGCTTTCCTACTGCTAAACCAAGAGGCTTGACTGAATAGGTACTGATAGCTGTGCATCCAGGCTGATGAGAGCTTTAGGGACACCTGCTGCCAAGACCACAGGTCAAAGTCAAGTCAAGTCTCCTCGTGCAATTTCTTGTGGAGGTGTTTAGATATGCCTTCACCAACCTACGGTCTCATGCAGCTACAGAATACAGTTTGGCTTTATCTTTGAGTCAATCACCATGTTATTGAATCAGTTTGCAGTTTCAGGTAAAGGACATATGTTTCATTTGTAAGCAATTGGATCTAATCTTTTTAATCACACCTCATTATTTTAAGGTGTAACTCCTTGTTATAAAAAAAAATTAACCTAGGCTTACCAAAGCCTAGGCTCCCTAGCCTAAAAAAAATTAACCAAGGCTCCCAACAACCAAGACAACGCTCCATGTCTTCAGGCATGTTTGACAGTGTGGGGTGTGCCCAGCTGCTGGAAGGCAGCAGACAATGGGTAACAATCTCAGAAGGTGGGACTCATGTACACCCTCTAAGTCAACTCCGCATAAAAAGTGTCCATCCAGTTGCAGGCAAGAGCTATTAGTGGTAGTCCAATATTTTCCCTTAACAAACACACTATTGTTAATTCAGCACTGTTAACACAGCAATTTTAGAAAGCTATTAAAAATTAGCCCCCTCCCCCAATTAGAATTCAACTGATAGAATTTTTGTGTTTTAATGTAATACTCACTACTTTTAAGTTACCAAATGGTTTCTAATAATAATAATCCAATAGTCTAATAGTCTAATAATAACTTTAACAGTTCATTATGCAAAAGTTCTCTGGTCTCAACTTTTGATTTTAGGGATCAGATAGGAAAGGAGGCGGAAAGGATTTTCTTTGCTCGTCATCCTTAGGTAATTCACCTGCCAGAAAAAGGTAGGCCGCCTAGTTTTCCTACTTAGAAACACCGTATCTGACTTCCCGGCCGTTTACTTCCTCTAGACCCTTTGCAAGTGCTCAGACTTCTGTGCGGGTGTTTTCTTCTACAGATTGGCTACCATCTCAAGTTGCAACCCAGTCAACTTCGAACCTACAAACCCTAGGGAAGGAGCGTGGGGAGACACAGGGAGGAGGGCCCTCGGAGGACATCTCCCCTCCCAACTGCTCCTCACCTCACGGTCTCGGACTGGGAGGAGCCTCAACTAAGGCCTGAGAGCTTTCACGCAGGGCGGCCACGTGACACAGTCACAGGCTAATGGAGGTAAGCACAGGCCGGCAGAGCACTCCTGGGGACCTTTCCAAATACAGGCACTGGGCCGTCCTACTCCATGAGCCATCTTTTGGATTGGACTGTAGGTAAGACACCTGGAGGTGCAAAGGCCATCTTGAAACAGTGAGTGAGAAGTATGAACTGCACATGAACATCCAAGAGGCTGAAGTGGCCTAGTTAAGCGAGCCAGGACACCTGGAGGCTCCGGTCCTGCATGCTTCCCCCAGACCACTTGTCATGAGAGATAAACAAACCAATTGTTTTTAAAAAATTACAAACCCCAAAGTGAATCTTTGAAAAGCAACTAATCAATACAACTTATAGATTGGCATAGAGAGAGGAGGGAATTGAACAAGGTAGGTCCACCAATGAACATCAATAATAAATAGTTCAGCATACCTAAAAATCTGTCTTGAATTGCCCTTCTGCAAAATCATTTGCTAGAAAAGTAAAAGTACTTGACCCTTAGTAAGAGAATAATTATCCTCTCACCAAGGCTAGCTGGTATCTTTCACAGTGCCACAAAGTTCTGTAAACAGCCGCTTTACCTGGAGCCGGAGCTGCCGCGCCAGAGGAGCTCTTTGCACAGCACGCCTGTGACCTTGGGAGGTTAAAGCAGGGCAAAGTACCCTTGGGACTGGGCCTAGGCAACACGGGGTCCCAAAGGACGGTTTGCAAGGATAACTAGAAAGCAGACATTAGGACTACAGGACTGCTGGCTATGAGTCTGAAGTTAAAAACCTTTAGAACTAGCATCGCCAATGTGAGCTTATCTGCACCAGTAGAAATGTCTTCCTTCTATTGACATTGTCCCCCTTCCCTCCCTCATGAATAGCTCGCCCTTGTCTTTGGCTCCTAATGAAAACACTGTTTGGGATTCTGCCTGAATCAGTGCTTCCTGAGTAGCTATTCTTTTCTGATGTCAAATAAATATGCTTGTTGCCTCTCACTTTGGTCTTCTTTCTTTAGGTTAACAAAAGTACAGTCATATCCCAGTACTCATCGGCTTCAGAACTCGTCAGACCATGTACAAACGAAATTGCATTTTGATGAGAAAAAAATGTTTCACCACTCTGGGCTTGCTCAGGACTCGTCGCACTTGCTAGAACTTGTGAGTCACAATGCTGCCCTGCAAGAGAAAATGCTTCATTGTTCTGTACTCATGAGTTTGGGCACTCCTCAAGAGTTCTGGAATGAATTAATGACGAGTACCCAGGTACCACTCTAAAGTTCTATTACCTAGCTTAGTTTGTGACAGACCTAGGCAGGCCTAGGAGGAACGGAAAATCACCAGGCAGGAGAACTGCACCGTGGGAAACTGCCTGCCGACCCTACCCAGGACAAACAGATGCCCGGCTAAGATTGGGGTCTGGGGTCGGCCTATCCGGCATAACAAGATGCAGCTTTAACGTGAGGCCGACAAGATGTATCAAGAACAATGGTCAGCAGACACGGCGCCCAGCAACCAGCTCTAGCCAAACAGACTCTGACACCCCAACCAGTTACCCTTCGCAGGTCTTTGCGCTTAACCACCCTGCCCTAAGAACAACGGAGCCAGTCTTGACCTCCCTAGTTGTCTCCACTTTCCCCTCATTCCTCGCTAATAAATCCTGCCCCTTGGCTCGCTTTGTGTGTCTGGCTTCTTGAACGACTCTAACCTAACAATTGGGGATTTTGATTTACTAAATGAAGTGTCATCCATACATGGCAGAAAAACCCTTCTACCTTATTGTCCATTCTTTGGCTCAGAAAATACTGCCATTTCGAAAACATGCAACCAGATGTTTCTTTAGAGAATACCTTATACCAGTATATCCCAAGCTGGAGCTCTTTCAGACCAAGCACACACATTAAGAAAGTATATTAAAAGTTAAACATTGTGCCTTTCAGCATTTCACTCAGTACCAATTTGAACAGAAACACAAAACACTCAAGTTCTTTTCTATCTAGTAGAATGCGCTGGTGGGCCTTCCCGGGACCGGTGCTTTGTTTTGGAAGGCTATTAATTATTGATTCAATTTCTGTAATAGGCGCAGACCTATTCAGATTGTACATTAGGTTTTGGTTTTTTAAAAAAAATTATTTATTTATTTTTAGAGAGAAGGGAAGGAAAGGAGAGAGAGAGAGAAACATCAACATGTAGTTGCCTCTCACATACCCCGCAACAGGGACCTGGCCTGCAACCCAGGCATGTGCCCTGACTGGGAATCGAACCAGCAACCATTTGATTCACAGCCCATGCTCAGTCTACTGAGCTACACCAGCCAGAGAAGGCCGTTAGGTATTTTTTAAGTAAACACTTTACTGAAGTATAACCCACACAAAGAAAAGCACGCCAAAGCTCCCAAAGTGAAGACACCTGTGCCACTGACCCCTCACTCGTGGGCTGGAGCGTCCGTCACCAGACTCTAGGATACCTCGTGCCAGGTAAGTGCGGACCCCTGCCGCATTAAGTCCAGAAATCCCCACTTTTTGAAAGTTTGGATCACGCCACTTGACTTTTACAAAAGACCTACATTAGTGTATTTTCATTAACGGAAAGAACTGAAGGGATCTTCACTTTTTTGAAAACAGGAGGCTGGCGGGAACAGCACTCGGCACTCACTCTGCAGCAGCAGTGCCGACGCGGCTCCCCCGCGTCCCGGCCCGCGTTGGCCGTCTCGCTCCTGCTTGCACTGTGTGTTAGTGTCCTTTTGTGTTTGGCTTTTTAAAAAAATTTTATCTATCTCTATGTCAGTATTAAGTTTTATGTATTGTTTGGTTTAACTTGGTGTGCTACTTTGGCGATCTGGAAAAATGACAATCTTTTTCCATAAAAATTAATGGCAATTGCTTCTTTGCTTCATGTCATTTCACCTTACGAAAGGTTTCACAGGAATGCTCTACTTTGGATAGCGGAGGAAACCTGCACTGGATTCTGAGGACAATTATTCTCATTAACACTTGAGAGTCCCATGAAAAGGCAAACTTGGGAAGTCCTCAGAGAATGTCAGGCACATTCGTGAACGTCGCCCTTGGGCCTCAGCAACTGCCCTGATTCCCTCCGGCAAACTCGCGTTCTTCTGGCACCACTCAAACGTTCCGGGTATTCCTAAGGAAATGTGTTCAGGGTAATGTGCGGCTGAGAATTAAAGAAACAGCTAAGGCTGTCTTAACTAGTCACAGAAACAGATTCAGCCGGCAGGCTATGCAGCACAGATTCTGATAACCATTCAAAAACAGCACAAAGACATGGCCAGGCAACAGATTTTTCAGGAGCAGCGTGTTAATAAGTCTTACATTCCCTGAATAACAAACAAGGCCACCCATCTCCTTGACCCCATATTTTCAGAAGTAACTCCTGTCAGAAGACAAACCACTCCAATTTCTTTTATAGAAATGATTTAATAGCTCCATTAACCAGGTATTGGAGTAGAAAAAAGTTGGGGAACAAAGGGAAGAGATAGAATTTAGAAAGCTGGAGGAGGTGCTCCAGGGAACCGGCCCCCGGCCTGTGTGGGAAGGTGGGTGTGCAAAGGCTCTAGGAGTGTGGGAAGCACCCCGGGCCACCGCTGCTGGGGCCACCTGTTGCACAGGAAACCGACAGCAGGGAGCCTGTCCCTTTTTCTCCCCTAGCTTTCTGCTCTGCCTCCTGCCAGCAAAACAGAAAAGTGGTCTGCAGGGCTCCAGCCCCCAGAGTCAGAAAGAAGAATGAAGGTGGGCGTAAACCAGACGCAGGTTACAGCCAGCGCTCCCCGTCCACCGACGCCAGAGGGGCAGAGCGGCCTGGTCTGCAGAGAGGCCCTGACACCGTGCCCACGGTGAGCGCAGCTTCAGAATAATGTTGTGGTCTAATGAGCCTGTATCCACTAAGCATCCACTTCATTAGCAGCCCACAAGAGAGTTACTCTTTACTTAAACAGTTGCAACTGGCAGGATTTTCAAACACATTTTAGGTGATTTTAATTCAGACCCAGATAAATCAGTTATCCAATTTTGTTTTTAAAAAGTAAAACAGTCTATAATTCATTACACTGATAAGAGATTTCCATTAAACATTTTCCCTTTCCTAGGGACAGGAATGTGTGAGTGGAAATGACGCAGCTCATGGGCAGTACTGATTGGAGCTGGAGAGCTTGAGTCTGGACGAGGGGTCAAACCCAGCCCCCCACCCACTTTCACGTGTCACTGGAAGACTACACTGTCATTTGCATGTCCACTGTCTGTGGCAGCAAAGTTACCATATTGGGACCACGTGACCCCCAAAGCCTGTATCAGAGGCAACTTTTTACCTTGACTCATGGGGCTTGTTTCTTTTTGTAAACAATGAAAATGTGATTGAGCCCTGGCTGGTATAGCTCAGTGGATTGAGCACGGCCCTGTGAAGCAAAGGGTCGCCGGTTCGATTCCCAGTCAGGGCACATGCCTGGGTTGCAGGCCAGGTCCCCAGTAGGGGACACATGAAAGGCAACCACACATTGATGTTTCTCTCCCACTCTTTCTCCTTTCCTTCCTCTTGCTCTAAAAATAAATAAATAAATGAAATATTTCTAAAAAAACCTTAAAAAAAAAAGAAAATGTGATTGAGTACACAAGTTGCCGTACTTAAAAAGTGAATGTTTCTAGTAACAGAAATTTTTTTTAATCCTCACCCATGGACAATCTTATTGATTTCAGACAGAGAGGAGGGGAGGGAGGGAGAGAGGGAGAGACATATCAATGTTAGACAGAAACACTGGCTGGCTGCTCCCTCGCACACCCCGACCACGGACTGAATATGCGACCTAGGCATGTACCATGGCTGGGGGTTGAACCCACCACCTTTCAGTCACCGGATGATGCTCCAACTGAGCCACACCAGCCAGGACAAGAGAAACATTTTTTAAGGACCAAATACTGACTTAATCTGACCACACTTTTCAAAGACTCCACCCCATTCGGGGGCTCTATCAGTAAACCCTAGTCAGAGGCATCAGAAGTCTATGGAGCAGGGATCGTGAACATAATCAAAATATCGCTGCGCAGCTGAAATAAAAAATGTGTCTAGAAGAGAGAGCTCAGGAAGCCTGGCACCTGCCGCATAAGCCAGCCATTCTCAAGACTGTAAGTGTGGACAGCACACAGCGAAGGTTAGAAAGAGTGCACCAGCATCGCTTTAATTCACAATTCATGCCGTCACTAAAATGCATGTCAACTCAAATCATTAAAAATTAGCATCTGCCTTATGGACTCTCCTAGTTTCATTTTATTTATTTTTAAAAGATTTTATTTATTTATCTTTGGAGGGGAAGGGAAGGAGAGAGGGGGAGAAATATCAATGTATGGTTGCCTCTTGTGCATCCCCTGCTGGGAACTGGCCTGCAACCCAGGCATGTGCCCTGACTGGGAATCGAACCTCAACCCTTTGGCTCACAGGCCTGTGCTCAATCCACTGAGCTACACCAGCCAGGTTCATTTTATTTTATTATTTTATTTTATTTTATTTTATTTATTTTATTTTTTTATTTTATTTTATTTTATTTTATTTTATTTTATTTTATTTTATTTTATTATTTTATTTTATTTTATTTTATTTTTAAGGCAACTGATAATCAACTTTAGATCCAAATCTTCCAAAAGTTTTTAAAATCTAAGTATTTCTGTTCAAAATGTTAAAAAAAAAAAACTTTTCAGGTGGGGAAAAAAAAAGTGATACAAAGACACATCAATGTTCGAGTAATTTAAAACAAAAAGGTAGATTTAATGCAGTAACAACATTAATCTGAGGATAAATAAATCCACAACAGACTTGAAAGTTTGATATTTTTTTTCCTTCGCAGAGAGAATGGTTTTCTGAAAGCATACAGGACTGAAGAAGCCAACACAAACTGGAATTCCCTCCTGTCCAGGTGAAACAGGTCTGGTCCTCCCTGCAGCCCTCCTAACACTTGCTACCGGCCAAGGTGAGCGCTTCTCTTGCTTCAATCGGGATGGCCATTGGTTTCAAGAATAACTGGATGGTTTGTTACCAGAATCGTCTTCTTGTGATCCCATGCTCTGCACAGGAAGAGAATGAGACATTGCACTTCTGTTTGCCCTTGTCCGACAAGCACACCCAGGCCTCCCTGGGGTCCGGACCCTGTGTCTCTGTGTACAGAACTACCCTGCTGCTCCGTGGAGAGGAAGCAATTCCAGGTTCCCCCCACGTGTTCTCTAAGCAACTTCCAGTCTGTAGGCTGAAAATGCCCTCACCAGTCTCTGGGAACTTAGTGATAAAGGTTCTCAAGAACTCCTGGCAACTGAACGTGCACCCTGACAGTGAGTCCACCTTCCTCCTCCTCCTCCTCCACCCAGCCCACTTCTCGCTAAGGGGGAGATCCTGAATCACTCACCTTCTGCACAAACTGGGGGTTCACGGTGATCTCCTGGTCCATGGCCTTCAGCCGCTCATCCAGCTCTATGCACTTCAGCATCTGTGTGACAGACACATTTAGGGTGAGGGGACGCAGGTTTAGGTCCGCGGTCCCTTGACCTGAACCCCTGGGGCCACACTGGTTTTGGAGTCAGAATTTTTGAATTCAGAAATTTAATACAGTACAAGTACTGTGCCTTACCTAACATCCTAGTAGGATCTAGGGTAGCACCCCATAATCAAACACATTATCATGAGCAGAGAAACCTAGAAACATTCACACTAAGTATAACAAATACAGACTATAAATCATTTCAGGTGACATTTACCATCAAATGAGTTACCAAAAAACACTTAGTTTTCAGGACTTTTCCCTCCTGACTTTGAATTGCAACAGGGATTGTGGAAATGTACTATGCATCTCCTCTGTGTTCTGTTCATTCCCCTAAGCAGGGCTAAGGATCAGAGACCCCCCACACGGCCACGGCTCATGTCCAGAGCCCAGAGTGGCCCCCAGAGCAGCAAGGCCCCGCAGAAGCCACAAGGGCGGCCGCTCTGAGGCCCATGGCTGCCCCCCAATCACGGTGTCAGGACGGCTTTCCTCCTTCACCCTCCTGTCGACACCCTCCTGTTGACCCCACTGTCTGCTGACCTCCCGGCCTGGACCTCCGAGCACACTTCCCCCTAAAGACAGACTCTACACTGGAGGTGGCAGCTGGATGTGGATGAAATTATACTAAGTATAAGATGTTTCTAGAAGCCAGCTGAGAACTACCTGGATTTAAAACTAAAACTGTCTGGGAATAAAGGGACAGCATTTCAAACACAACACCTCAAACACCAATCAGAACGAGCGGACCCCCGGCGCTCGCGCCCACCTCCTGGTCGATGCTGTGGAGCATGGCCGGGTTGTTGTACTTCTCGGGGTTGTCGTGGAAGCTGACCATGCCGTCCTTCTGGTTGATGCTGGCGAAGATCTCGCCGTCTTCTATCTGCGACGACAACAACAGCAACATCAGGAAAACAGGTTAGGCCTAAACATATGTGAATTCACAGTGCTTCAAAACAAGGAGGGAAAGCACAAAAAGCAGTCAGTAAATACGTACATTTGTATGTGTGTTTTTAAGCACCAACTGTTCATTCAACAGGTGTTTACTGAACACCAGTACGGTCTAGGCACCGTTAGTGACGCTATGGAGCACAAAACTGACACTCATAAAAACCCACGCCTTTAATTTTTTAATTTGTATTTCATTTTACACGTGAGGTGAAAGTCACATAATGTGAATTAACCACGTTTTTTTTTTTTTTAACGTATTGCTGTTCCGTGACAGCTGTCCCCTAAATTAGCCATTTCAAAGTGAACAAGTCAGCGACACTCAGCACATTCGCAGTGCGCAAGCACCACTGCTCTCCAGTTCCAAACACTGTCACCCCCGAAGGGAACCCCACGCTGGGGCGGGGGACGGCGTCTAGTCACCCCCTACTCTCCCATCCGTCCTCTCAGCCCCTGGCAACCACAGTCTACTTTCTCCTCTCTGGACTGGCCTCTGCTGGGCATTCCTAGGAACAGAATCGTACAGTACGTGTCTTTCGTGTCTTGTATCCCTTAGCACAATGCTTTCAAACTGTGATTATCTTTAAACATTAATTTCATTATATATAATTTACACAGCCCTTGCATTAAAAAAACTGAAATGCTAACATATTTTTGTTTCACCTCTGCAGAAACTAGTTTCTGGTCCTTCAAGAAAACTTTTCTGCCAGTGCTGATTCCAAGGTAGTTTCAAGAAAGTCTATGCTCTTCCTTTGCATCAGTGACTGTGGGCTTATTTGATTGGTCCAAATCCTGCCCATGAAATTAAAAAGCGAGAAGCCAAGGAAAGTGGCAGACATGTACTGTTATTCCTAATGAACTGCTCCACGGGGTGAGAACACCCAGTCCGTCTGTTACCAAGCTCCCTGCACTGGCCTCCTCTCTCCAACCTTGGAAGGGAGAGACGCAGTTCAGTGGTACAGCAGCCAGCCCTACCGTACCAGACAGAGAGCTGCCTCTTCGAAAGGGAACAGAATAGATCCAAATGAAATGCGAGCCCAGGTTCACTACAGCAGAGCCTTCTGTGATAGCTAGAACTAGAAACAACCCCATGTTCATCTGATTAGAACGGAACCCTGAAAATGCATGAACTAAAACTACGTATGACATTGTGTATGAATTTCACAATGTTGAGCAGAAAAGCAAGATCCCAGAAAGTATATACTGCATGTTTCATTTTATAGTTTAAATAAAGCTCAAAACCAAATACAACTAAGGTAAGACGCTAGGAGTCAAGATGACAACAGTCTGCCTAGCCAGGGGCAGGTGGGGCGCTGGCACGAGGTGTCCTGGGGTCTGGTGACGCTCCAACCCACCGGTGAGGTATCGGTGGCACAGGTATCTTCACTTCAGGAAAACGTAATTAGCTCGTACTTTGGAGTACTTTTCTTTATGTGGGTTATACTTGAATAAAGTGTTTACTTAAAAAATACCTAACATACAATCTGAATAGGCCTGCGCCTATTACAGAAACTGAATCAGTAATTAATAGCCTTCCAAAACAAAGCACCGGTCCCGGGAAGGCCCACCAGCGCATTCTACTAGACAGGCAAGGACGCAGTACGGCCAGTCTCTCTCGGAGAGCAGACGCGCAGAGGGAGCACGGCCCCTCCTCAGGCCATGAGGCCAGCGTCACCCTAATACCAACTCCAGAGACATTACAAGAGAACTGTACCATTTTCTCTCGTGAACATAAATACAAAAACACTCAACAACATGCAAGCAAATCCACCAATATGTAAAAAGAATTACAGACCAAAACCAAGTGGGGTTTATCCAGGTGAACAAAGCCAGTAAGATGTGGCAATCAGTCAATGTAGCTCATCAGGTCGGCAGGCTAAAAAGATCAGATCAAACCAACACATGCACAGAAAACAGTTCATAAACTCTGATATCCATTCACGATAAAAGCTCCCAGTACACCTGGGAGACAGGGAAGCTTCCTTGACTCGATGAAGAATGTCTTCAAAAACCTGAGAGCTAGTATCACAGGGTAAGAAAACGGAAGCTTCCCCACAAAGATCGGTAACCAGGCATCACACCGCTCCTTTTAACACTGTACTGGAGCTGATACAGTAGACATGAAAAGAAAACAAAAAGTATATGGATTGTAACAGAAGAAACACAACTGTCTGTGTTCACAGTTGTATTTCTGGTCAGAAAATCTGGAAGTCTCCCCACCACTAAACACTCCTGGAACCAGTAAGCAATTACAAGGCCGCAGGATACAAGCTTCATCTACAAAAGCCACCTGCTTTCCTATGTACCAGTGATGAACCAGTGTAATCTGAAATTTAAAACAATACCCTTTACATTAGCATCCCTCACCCCCGCAAAATGAAATACTTAGGAACACACCCAACAAATATCTATAACATCTATCTGAGGAAAACTAGAAAAGTCCGATGAAGAAAATCAAAGAACTAATTACTGGGTTGGCCAAAAAGCTCCTTTAGTTGTTCCCATACGACGGCTCTAGTAGTGCTTCACTGCCCTCAACTTCATTCGAAACAGTTTTGTTAGACTGTACTGTGACAGCTGTTCGTACCAGCACACATTCTGAAAAAACTTATCAAAACTGGTGAATTTTTGTGCAGCCATTTTAATATTGAAGGTGGAAGAAGATGTGCAGCACCTTTGGGGTATTCTGCTTTATTATTTCAGGAAAGATAAAAACACAACTGAAATGCAAGAAAAGATTTGTGCAGTGTGTGGAGAAGGTGCTGTGACTGACCACACCTGTCAAAAGTGCTCTGTGAACTTCCTTGGTACTGTGACGTTTCGGCCAAATAATCCTTTGCTGTGGGGCTGGCTGTCTTGTGCACTGGAAGAGGTTTGGCAGCCCCCTGGCCTCTGCGCACTAGAAGCCAATGTGGGAGACAGCCGACATACTCAATCTAAATCAATCAAGTTACTGGTGAAAATGAAAAAAATGCGTCTTTTATTTTACAGAAAAAATGAAATGAACTTTTTGGCCACCCCAATAAATTGAGAGCTATTTCACGTTCATGGATAGGAAGACAATATTATCAAGATGTCAATTTGATCTACAGATTCAACACAATCTACCAAAATCCCAGCAAGTTACTTTACAGATACTGACAAATTGATTCTAAGGTTTATGTGGAGAGACAAAAGGACACAGAAAAGCCAACACAAGATGAAGGAGAAGAACAAAGCTGGGAGACTGACGCTGCCTGACTTTAACACTTACTATAAAGGAAAAACGACAACAAAAAAGACTTATTATAAAGCCGCAGTAATCAGGACAGTGTGGTACTGCCCACCCCCTAACCCCCCAAAAGACAAACAGATCAATGGAACAGAACCGAGAGCCTAGAAACAGACCCTCGTAAATACAGTCGATGAATCTTTGACAAAGAAGCGCGGGCAATGTAATGAAACAAAGACAGTCTTTTCCACAAATGGGGCTGAAACAACTCTGCACACAGAAAGTGAATCTAGACGCAGACTTTTCACAAAAATTACCTCACATGGATCACAGACCTACACGGACAACACAAAACTAGAGAACTCCTCGAAGAGAACACAGGAGAAAACCTAGCTTTGCAGACACTCTCACCGTAGGACCCAGCCACCACACCTCCTGGTACTTACTCAAGTGAGTTGAGCACTTGTGTCCACACAACAACCTGCACATGGATATTTATAGCAGCTTTATTCACAACTGCCAAATTGTGACAGCAACGAAGATGTCCTTCAACAGGTGAGTGCATAAACTGTGATATATTTAGCCAATGGATATAAAAAGAAATGAGCTATCAAGCCATAAAAAGACATTGAGGAAACTTCGATGCATACCCTGAAGTAAAAGCAGTCAATCTGAAAGGCTACATACTGTATGATTCCAACTGCACGGCATCGTGGAAAAAGCAAAACCGAGGAGACAGGAAAGAGACGGGCGGTCGCTGCGGTGGGACAGACAGGCAGAGCACAGGGGATTTTTAGGTGGTAAAAATATTCTGCATGAGACCACAACAATGGAGACACGCCACTGCACAGGCGCGGGCAAAAGATTTGCAGTCATTTGTATGGAAAAAGATGCAGGTTAAATAAACAATACAAAATAAACCGTGTTTCACATGCTCACAACTGTGAACCCACCCACTTTTGCCCAGCCCTGCACATTCGTCCAAACCTACGGAATGTACGAGAGTGTACCCTAATGTAAACTGTGCACTCTGATGACCACAAGTCAACGTGGGCTCATCAGCGGTCACTTACGTACCACTTCGGTGTGGGACGACGATAATGGGGAAGGCTCTGTATACGTGGGGACGGGGGGTAAATGGAAAATCTCTCTACCTTCCTCTCTATTTTGCTTTGACCCTCAAAACGCTCTAAAAAAATAAAGCCTTAGTGAAAAAACATCCTGCCCTCACGGATCTTACACTCTGAGGCGAGATTTTTCAAGCTTGGCAGCACCGACATTTTGGGCCAGATAGTTCCTTGCTGTGCGGGTGGTTCCATACACAGTAAGATGTTTAGCAGCAACCCGGCCTCCACGCACTAGCTGCAAGTCGTCTCCCCGCTGCTGCGACAACCAAAAACATCTCCAGATACGGCCAACGTTCCATGGAGGACAAAACGCCCGCCAGGCTCTGCCCAGGTTGGTTATGCAGTGCTCAGAATCCATCTCCTCGCCCCGTGACTCCCCACAGCGTCCTGCAAACTCCGGTGCCCGGCTGGTGTCAGAACCACTCGTGCGTCTCTTCTCACTCACCATTGAGGAGTGGGTCCCAGGGCGACCCTGTGGCCCTACAACCCCTGCGGGGTTAGCGAGGAGCCCTGAACAGATACTCTGAGGCTGTTGATTCAGTCGGACAAGCTTTTGTTTGGGACATATGTGATTCGAGGGTTACGCTGAAGGGAAACCTCGAAGCATCTGTAAACTGAATGATGGAAATAAAATACTCCACTATCATCACAACGGAAAGTTTCGTTACTCCCAATCCTGACGTGGCAGTGTGT
This sequence comes from Carollia perspicillata, assembly GCA_004027735.1. Taxonomy (NCBI): domain Eukaryota; kingdom Metazoa; phylum Chordata; class Mammalia; order Chiroptera; family Phyllostomidae; genus Carollia; species Carollia perspicillata. Next base: position 25,795 of record PVKM010007576.1, on the reverse strand, counting down.
CTGAAACCACAGGAGAGACCAGCAGCAGAACAGTGTAGAATGCTGACTTCCCACACGTGAGACCTGCCTGCCCTGAGCTGACGATGTAGGTTTGTTTTGGTGGATCCGCTCAGAGCCACGCATGTACTGAACACCAAGTTGGTATACTGCAATATACCATGCAGTCAGCCGAAGGATGCTTCTCCAAATCTGAGGAGTGGGGGGGTACGACTAGAAGCGATACATGGGTGTGTCAGGTATGTTGGTCGCATCTGGCCTCTGAGGCTGGGTGCTGAGCACCGGGGCTCCTACTCTGGCCACCTTCCGCCAACACTGCCTGATGTGCGGGAGGGCCCAGGTCTGGCCACCGCCTCCCTGAGCAGGCCTGTGCCAGGGATGGAAGCGGTGCCTGACCTGCACATGAGCACAAGCTCGGGACCTTTTCATGGACCAGCACGGTGAGTAGCACTGTTTTATGGCTCTTTGTATATCACACATTTCACGAGGGTTTTAAATGATGTTTACAGAAACTGACGATGAGCTCGAAAAGGAAACACCGTGTAAATGACTGGATCACTGTGACTGGAGAACCCCATAGATCACAAGGAAAAAACCAAAGTACCCACAGGAGTTAACTTTGGATGTTTCCCACCCCCTTTTCTTTTTTCATATTTTCCATAATGAACCCCTGTTACTTTTATGAAGACAAAAATCCGCTAGTAAGTTTTATAAAAATACAAACATACTTACCATGTGTAGGACATATTTTTCTGCCTCCTGTGGTCCAGATAATTGTACCCGACTTGCCATATCTTGTAACGATAGTGTTAAAAAGGTCTGAAATTTCAGAGTAGACATAATCACAGATAGAAACAACTGACGAAAGAAATGTTATTAAATGTGTACCGAGTTCTAGTAAATCACTGAAAATGTTTTCCATTACTGTACAAAATAATTTTTTGTTGTGAGGGTGACTTGAAATTGATGAACCCAGTGGTTTTAGTCATTAGTTTTCTAGAATGATGACTGCCAGAAACTTACGCACACTCTCCGACCTGCCCGAAATGACACGTGCCAGGTCCCTCACTGGGGCACTGTTTGTGAGAGCGGCAGGCGGGAACCACCTGCGTGCCCACCAACAGAAGACTGGTTCGGGACAGCGCATCGTCATTACCTTAAGGGGCTACTATGGACTTGTAAAAAATGAAAAAGTGAGAACTGTTCAGGAACTGAAGAAGAACCCGAGATACGCACAGCATTCAGTGTGCAAGGGCACGCTAACATCAGAGTGGAGGAGAGGGACGGCTGTGTCTGAGGGCGAGAGGCAGTGGGCACAGGACGAGCACAGACACTCCGGGAGCACGAACGGGGCTCTGGCAGCACTGGGCTGCCTCTGGGGGGGGAAAACGGTGGCCGGGGCACATGAACTGGACGGAAACTTTGTACTTTTTCAATGTTGTATTGTCAACCTATTACCAATTAAATAAAATATATGTAAGTTCTTCTGAATTTAAAGCTAAAATGTGTAAATAAATGGAGACTTAGAAGGAAACCAGGGACATGATGAAAATGCCTGTTTCAAGAACATAATAAAAGAGATTTTTTTAAAAGAAAAGCCAGCAATATTTAGAATAATGGCACTCTCAGAGCAAGACACATTAAAACTCCAATCCTGAAAAGTCCTGATAAACCAATGACCAAAAATAATCTATGTGTACTTTCCTTTGGAGAATAGCACCCAAGAAAACAAAATGACTGTTAATTTTTAAAAAGTACATAAGTAGTTTAACACAAAGGAGAATTAAAAAGTGGACATTTCTGAATACAGAGAACTGTTAGAACATTGTTCTTATTTCAAAGTAAACAGAAATTGCCACCCAGCCGTCCGTCAGTAGAGGCCTGGCTGCAGGAATCAGGATCCACCCACACAGCAGACCACTGTGTAGCGCCACAGGTGACTGTGATACAGGCTTCAACAGCCAAGAAAGAGGTGAAGACATACTGAACAAAAAAAGCCGAAGACCGAATAGCATGAAGAACACGACCTCAATTACACTTAACCGGGAGTTTCTACGTAAGCACATAGACAGGAGACAGGGAAGAGGAAGCATTCACATGAAGCAGACTTAACCTGCATGGGGCGTCTGCCTGTCCCTAGCTGCCTCCCAGACCGCAGCGCTGTGGGGTTGGAATCCTGTCACCAGCACGGACGCACCGTCTACCTGATGAGACTTCTGATAAAGCTGTTATTTCCCAAGTTTGAATAAGAAAGAGACATATACGGCTAGAAAATCCTTTGCTTCGCCCCATCTTCTATCCTTCTGACACAGGGACATAAAGCCCAAAAGTCTAATGGCCACCATCAGAGAGTTCCCAGACATGCCCTTTGATGACATTAGCCCTGCCGCCAGCAGCCACAAGGCCCTCCTCCCTGTCCCCAGGCAGTGCTCATCGCTCAGGGGACCCCAATTCGCCAGGAGTCAGCACAAGTGAGACCGGCTTTTCCTGTCTGTCTGGTCGAGCTAAGCCAGACCAGAAAACCCTCCTTTCCCACACAGACCTCTCCAAGCACAAACATATTCCCAAGGGATGAGCTGCACTGGTGTTCGCCTGCTTCACAGGACAGGTGACAGCTGCTTTTGGCAGTGATGCCTACTTATTAGATTTCTTAAGTTCTAATTCTTTTTAACTTTCACTTGCCTTTTTGCAATTTAACATTGCGAGGCACACCACACTGTAACCTCGGTAATATTCTAATTCTTTTACTTGCACCTCAAGTACTGGACCCAAACGGGGAGCGGCACTTTCTCAGTGGCTACCTCTTGATGGCAACCAGGAACTTCCCTAGAGTGGTGACGCTGGCCCCGGGACCGAACAGAAAATTTCGTGGGAAGAATTAGGCTGCTCGTTATCTTGAGTCCCCTCGACCCCAGCCTTTTTTTGTCTATGGGTCAAGCTGGTTTTTCTCTGGCTGACAGGTTACGGGCATTTTTAATCTTTCTTGAGTTGCTTTCTCTTTTGCACTCTCTATTTTCATCTTATAAATTCACTTTGTACAAACTCCCCGATTTCCTTCTGGTAGCCAGGAAGCTGTAGCTACTCTCTCCAGCGTCTTCACGAGTCTGCTTCCTTGTTCGGTGACCACTTACTCGCCCTCTTCCTCTGCCCTTGTGTGGTTTCCAGCCTGCACGACAGGCTCCACTGACCCGTTTTCTCCGGCCCCGCAGACTGTCAAACCCACCATCCCCCCCACACCCTGCACCCAGAGCCCAGCAGCCCTCCCAGGGACACCACAGCTACCCTGCTTCTCTGCTGCTTCCCCTCAACCTGCTGCCGCCACCGGGCAGAAGGAATGCATGGAGACGGCTTCCCCATGTTCTCCGCGGTTCCGAACCGCTGCCTGACCACACCACTTCTCAAGAGAAAAACCAAACCTCTCTCTGATCACCCTGCTCTCACTCGGTTTCCGATTCCTTGCAGTATATGCCTTCCTAGCTCACATGGGATTTCATATTTCCTTTACACTCTTCTATAGCCAAAACACACCCGGTTATTTTAGAACGGACTTATCTCCTATAGTTCCCCACTGCACTTAGCTCACTCACTCAGGCCGCGGCAGTAATGATGTCCCCAGTAGCACTGGGTGCAAACAGAGGTAAGCACAGCCTGAGGCTCACAGGCTGGCCACAGGGACCACACTTGCCCTGTGAAGTTCACTGCCCACCTGCCCACAGGACTGTTAGCCTCCCTCAGGCTACCTTTCCCCTACCTGTCTTCCTCTTCACCTGCTCCTCTTCTCAAAAACCCTGCTCTACCCCTAAAAGACCGAAAGGTGAAAGTCCAACTTCAAGACGCTGGTTACGAGCGCTCCGGCACAGAAGCCTGGCCGCACTGCACTGCCGCGCCCGCTCCTTCACCGCTGGGGAGGCAGAGAGAAGGGGCAGCCCCGGGAGCCAGGAGATGGCCCCTCAGGGCCGCGCTTCCTCACCTTGGTTAGCCTTTGAATGTTCTTCTTGTAGAGAGAAGACAGGCACTGCTTCACCAGTCCCATGTTGTTATCGCGAGTAAAAGTTTCGCTGTGCTTATTGACCAGGTTGCGGAGTTCTGCAGGGTTATTGGTTGAATAAACTTGTGCTAACTCGTGGTAGGCATTGCTCAGCGGCTAAAAGTTTGAAGTGGGGGCAGGGGAAGAAATAAAATTAAAGCGTTAGGAGTAAAATTTGTATAGGAAGCAAAATACATGGTACTGTATTTTGAGCAAGTACATTCAATATCTTTGTCACCTAGCAAATTACAAGTTACCCAACAAATGCCAAGCGTTTTTAAAAATAATTTCTTTAGAGAGAGAGAGGAGAAATATCCATCTGTTGTTCCGTTTATGTATGTATTCATTCGTTTACACTTGTACGTGCCCTGACCAGGGACCGAACTCACAACCTTGGCTTATTGGGACAACACTTCAACCACCTGAGACACCTAGCTAGGGCTCCAGGTGCCTACTTTTTAAGACCAAGGACAGAAATTCACGACGGTGTGATTTACTGTTGAAAAAAACCTTTGTGACACAGAACAAGGAACAGCAGGTGCAAGTGCACTGCACTGGGTACAGGCGTGCACAGCTTTCCTCGTTCCTGCCAGCGGCTCGTTTTGGTTTGTTTTTTCTTCCCTATTGGAAAGAAGGCAGAATTTCCACCCTTCTCAGCTCTCTCTTGCACTCCTACACACACACACACCTCCCCACGTGCAATGGGACAATCTGCTCCTTTTGCTAAGAAGGAAGGAAGACAGGAACAAGAGGACTAATGGTGGCTGCAGGCCTAATAAGAGCCTGAGCTGCTCTAGGCATTTTATTTTATACACATTATCCTTTATTTTAAATACTAACCTGGCTGGTGTGGCTCAGTGGATTGAGTGCTGGCCTCAAACCAAAGGGTCACCGGTTCATTCGATTCCCAGCCAGGGCACATGCCTGGGTTGCAGGCCAGGTCCCCATTTGGGAGCGCTTGAGACAACCACACATTGATGTTTCTGTCCCTACCTTTCTCCCTCCTCTCTCATCTCTAAAAATCTTTAAAAATATTAAGAAATTGGGACAGTGGTCCAAAAGAATGGGGAGTGGTCATGAGCACAGGCACAAATTGGATTCAAACCTATACTTCTATTCTGGAAGTCTATACTCTTCTCACCGTTTATGATATCATCATAAATAAACCACTCACACTCATGAATTATGCCATTTTATAGAAAGCATTCCTTCTAAAACAGGGGACCCTAAAGGAACCATGGCTGTTTTCCAAAGTGATCTGAGAACGGCTGCCCTGCCCCTGGCCTGCCGCTCAGTCCTCCGTGGGATCTCTGTTAACGGCCTTCCGCCCAGCCCCTGGTTTGTTACCAGGCAGCCTAGAGACCTGAGAACCACAGAAGGGCTCTTAAGTGAAGGACCTTTGGTTTTCTCCAACAATACAACATGAAAATCTCATCAGGCCCAGCCAGTGTAGCTCAGTTGGCTGGAGCATCATGCCACTCACTGAAAGGTCTTGGGCTCGATTCCTGGTCAGGGCATGACCTTAGGTTGCAGGTTCGATCCCCAGTTGGCATGCATGTGAGAGGCAACCAATCGACGTTTCTCTCACATCAGTCTCTCTCTCCCTCCCTCCCTGGAACCTAAATATATTTAAAAATAATCTTTAAAAAATATTCTCATCAGGAAGATTTTCAAGTTGATATCCTAAAAATCTCAGCTTTGTACAGAGACAAACAGGGTAAAATTGTTACTGAAATGATTGTGACCTCATAATCTTTTGAATTTTAAAGGTTTTTAAAACCATGAACATGTCCTCATGTATATTTCAAAATATTTTGTGAAAGAGTTAATTTATTTTTTTAACGTGGTCCCAAAGCTGGGTCCTCGGCAAAAACAAAAGTCCAGTGAGCAGAACCTGTAAGTTCATATGGGAGCTTCTCGTAAGATTTTCCAACACTTGGGAAACGGAGAGTTCAACAACATCAGCAATGCTTTTTCAGTATTGTCACTAAATTATAGTAAGTTTTGAAAAAAATCAAGCCTTACTGGAGATTAAATACCTAAGCTATAATTACCCAGAGAAAAACTCTGAAAACATCTCTGAGAAACAGTCTGTCCTACTGGGTGATCGGAAGGAGTGTGAACTGGAGTGAAGCAGAGAGTCTGCCGGGACTGCTGCTCGCAGCAGACGTTTAGCAAATGCTGGGCAATTTGAAGCTGCTGGGAGAGCTCACAACAAGACAACACGGATTTACAGAACTGTGTACCACTCCATTTTCCTCGTGGACTTAAGAAATCAGTTTTATTTTACAAACTCACCTTAATGAATCTACCCACAATTTGAGATGTATATTTTGGTAGCTGTTGTACTTTTCCAAGTAATATCAAAGAAACTAGAATATACTTTTTATATGATTCCAACATGATATGACTGACCGCCATGGCAGGAGTAGTTATGGCCTGAACAAGAGAAGAAGGGTTCATGTGAAGTTAGCACACCACAGCAGGAAGCAGCCATCAAGTGCATGTTCTGTTTTAATTAAAAAACAGTACTTACATTAAGTGTCCTCTTTTTTAATAACATCTTTACTGAGATACAATTCACATACCATAACATTCTCCCTTTTAAAGTATGCAATTCAGTCGTGTTGGTATATTCAGAGCTGTGCAACTACTACCACTATCTAATTTCAGAACCTTTCCATCCCCCGGACAAAAGAAACCCACATCCACAAGCATCACTCCCCATTCCCTCCTCCCCTCAGCCCCAGGCAACTGTTACTGTACTGTACGTCTCTATGATCTGCCTACTCTGGACATTTCATGCAAATGGCACCATAAGTACGTGGCCATTTGTGGCCGACTTCTTTCACTGAACATGTTTTGCAGGTTCACCTGTGTTGTAGCATCGGTGCCCTACTCCATCTCATGGTTGGATAATATTTCATTGTACGGATGTGTCGCATTTTACTCACCCCTCAGCTGGTGGGCATTTGGGTTATCTCAGTCTTTGGCCACTATGTGTGGACGTTCGTCTTTATTTCTCCTGGGTATATATTCCCAGGAGTGGAACTGCTGGGTTACATGGTAGCTCTATGTTTAACGGTTTGAGGAACTCCCAACTCGTTTGTAAAGTGACCACACCATTTTACAATCCCACTGGCAATTATGAGGGTTCCAAATTCTCCATATCCTCACTAACACTGACTAGTATCAGTAATCTCTTTTTAATATTAGTCCTCCCAGTGAGTGTGGACTGGTGTGTCATAGTGGTTTTGATTTGCATTTCTTTGATGACAAATGATGATGAGTATCTATCTTTTCATGTGCTTATTGGCCATTTGTATATTTTCTCTGGAGACATATTTATTCAAATCCATTGCTCATTTTTAAATTTTGGTTTTTTTATGGTTGAGTTGTAAGAGGTCTTTGTATATCCTGGAGACAAGTCTCTTATCAAAAATATAATCTGCAAATGTTTTTTGCCCATTCTGTGGCTGCCTTTTCACTTTCCTTCACTTGGATTTATGAAGGTTGAGAACTGAAAACTATCATATCCAATCAGCACAATATTTCGTATCAAAACCAGAGCCACCAAGCACCTACGACACCTCTTTGAGATGACTCTGCAGACATGGGCCCGTCAGCACAGAAGGGTCCCCACTGCAACAGTGCTTTCACAGTGACATAGCAGAGTCAGCTGACAGTTCTGCCCACCAAGAACTGGTAAACTAACCAGGCTGTGTGCTGTAAGAAGATTAAGATGCTTTCACCTTTGGCTTTATACAGTGCTGTACTAAATTTTTTTCACCAAGTATGCCCTTCTTTTGGAATTTTTTTTGAAGCAGTAAAAAAATCTGTTTCACCTTCTGAAATTAAGGTGAAACATCAATATACCATCTACAACTGCACGCATATCATTAAAAGACAGTGGCATGAAGGAGACTAACACTAGACAACGCTTGCCATTAGGGGAAAGTCAGCGACTAAATATGTTTTCAGGTAAAAGGCTTCCATCTATAAACATAAAAAATGTTTTTAATAGTTCTATTATGTGTGATAGAAATACTTTTCTAAGCACGCTGCACGTCCTCCTGCTTCGGTGTGCTGATCGGCCACTGCAGCGGACTGCACAGTGACAACGCATTCGGTGGTTATGCAGCATGTGTTTATGACTTCCTAACGAACCGAAATTCTTGACTGTGTGCTCTGGAAGATTTTACCTGACTACATGCATTCTTGAATGACACCAGCACCTTCTGGTGACCTTTCTCGAGGTTCTCTTGGTAGCACTTGTCAACCTCCACTCACAGAGGCAATGCTCGGTCACAGGTGTATGCCTGTGTATTTATGTGTTAACATTTCAACTAAACTGTAAGCTCCTTGAAGGCCTGAAATATCCTTTATTACTTTAACATAGGCTATGACTAAAATAAAAACTAATTAACTTCTGACAAATTTATCTTAAAATGCTAGTACTAGCCAGTACAGGTAGTATAAAAGTAGGTTTATAGCTGCTCGTGTGAAAATTAATAGAATCAAGTACGGATGGAGGCATAGGTAAGATATGCTTTGCTTCCTTGAACAACCAAAACAAAGACACAACTGATTTAAAAACAAGAAACAACCAGAACTGCCAGAATATAAAACTGTAAGAAAGTGGGACAACCAAGGAGTTAAAGAAATATTCATCCAGACCAGTAGAAAGGGTGGAGACAGGAAGCCAGGGTGGATAGGACACGGGACCGGGGTGGCTGGTGGAGCACTTGGCCCCACATTTGCATGTGGATAAACTGGGAGGAACAACTGTGGAGGGAGTTAGACCCCACAACCCCAGGTTCCAGGGCAGGGAAATAAAGCCTCAGAACCACTGTCTGTAAAAACCTGTGGGGGTTGTGGTGGCAGGAGAAACTGCCCGTCTCTTCAAAGCCGGGCGAGAGCCGATCAAGCAGCACCGTTCCCTCTCGGACCCCTCTCCCACATACAGCGCCACAACACAGCATGGTGGGTTGCCTCGCCCTGGCAAACAGCTAGGGCTCCACCCCTTACAACAAAACAGGTGCACGGAGACAAAGAAATATGGTCCAAATGAAAGAACACTTCAAAACTCCACAAAAAGCCCTGGCTGATGTGGTTCAGTGAACTGAGTGCTGGCCTGCAAACCAAAAGGTTGCAGGTTCAATTCCCAGTCAATGCACATGGCTGGGTTGTGGCCAGGTCCCTAGCTGAGGGTGTGTGAAAGGCAGCCAATTGATGTATCTCTTGCACATGGATGTTTCTCCCCCTCTCTCTAAAAGTAAATAAGTAAAATCTTTTGGGGGAAAAAAACCTCCCCAAAAAGAAGTAAGCAACGAGGAGACAGCCAACCTGTCAGATGCAGAGTTCTAAACACTGGTAATCAGGATGCTCACAGAAATGATTAAGTATGGCTGCAAAATGAAGGATGAAATGAAGGCTATACAAAGTGAAATAAAGAAAAATGCACAGGGAACCAACAGTGAAGGGAAAGAAACCAGGTCTCAAATCAATGATTTGGAACAGAAGGAAGAAATAAACACCCAACTGAAACAGAATGAAGAAACAAGAATTCAAAAAAATGAGGAGGCTAAAGAACTTCTGGGACAACTTCGAACACTCCAACATCCAAATCAGAAGGGTGCCAGAAGAAGAGGAAGAGTAAGAAATTGAAAACTTACTTGAACAAATAATGAAAGAAACTTCTCTGATCTGGTGAAGGAAATAGACATACAATTCTAGGAAGCTCAGAGAGTCCCAAAGAAGTTGGACCCAAAGAACAACACGCCAAGGCACATCATAATTACATTATCCAAGATCAAAGAGAAGAGAATCTTAAAAGCAGCAAGAGAAAAGCAGACAGTTACCTACAAAGGAGTTCTCATAAGACTATCAACTGATTTCTTAAAAGAGACTTTACAGGCAAGAAGGGCCTGGAAAAAAGTATTCAAAGTCATGAAAGGCAAGGACCTGTGTCCAAGACTGCTCTATCCAGCAAAGTTATCATTTAGAATGGAAGGGCAGATAAAGTGCTTCCCAGATAAGGTAAAATTGAAGGAGGTCATCATCACCAAGCCCTTATTTTATGAAATGTTAAAGGGACTTATCTAAGAAAAAGATCAAAACTATGAACAGTGAAATGACAACGAACTCACAACTATTAACAACTGAACCTAAAAACAAAAACTAAGCAAATAACTAGAAGAGGAACAGAATCACAGAAATGGAGATCACATGGAGACTTATCAATAGGGAGGGGGTAGGGGGAGAATGGGCGAAATGGTAGAGGGAATAAGAAGCATAAATAGTAGGTACAAAATAGACAGGAGGGGGTTAAAAATAGTATGGGAAGTGGAGAAGCCAAAGAACTTACATGTAAGACCCATGGACATGAACTAAGAGGGGAATGCTGGAGGGAAGGAAGGTACCAGGAGGAGGCAGATAAAAGAGAGAAAAAGAATGGGACAACTGTAATAGCATAATCAATAAAATATACTTAAAAATGTTTAAAAAAGAAAATATAATAATTCATAAAGAAGATCAACCATGTTTTGTGTACTCACAACAGCAAACCTACTTTTGCCCCACCCATGTTACAGACCTCATGTTCAAATTCTAAGCAAACCTCGGAATATTGACTGTATAAAGTTATGTAATATATCCTATTACATACCAGAGGCCATTACACAGACACAGACAATGATGGGAGGGACTTTTCACTGTGTACTACTTAATATCCTTTGAATTTGATTGAACCATAAGAGTGTTCTACTTCTTAAAATAAAACGTAATAGTTGAATCTCTTCCCTAAATGCAAAGGAAGCTATAAAGGTCAAGAGATGTACAGAACTTAACCCAAATCAGAGAGGGTACAAGTGGCAGAGCCCAGGTTAGACCCCAGTCACAGTGCTCTTCCCTCCACTGCCCCTGCCCTTCAACTTCGGGAGCAGACTACCACCATTCACATGGCCAAAGGACCTGCGCCTGAAACTCAGAGGCCTGGACTCCATCAGCTCCAGTTGGGCATGACTTTGATCACAAAAATTCAAAGCAACCTCAGGGGCGTTTAGAGAGATAAGATTACCTGTTCATAAAAGTAGAGTGCTCTTTCAAAGTTCTTCAGCCCAGTATAGATCATCCCTCCATAATAATAGTAACATAAAAAGTGCTTCGCATCATAGGCACCATTCTCTTTACAAATATCCATCATGTCCACATCAAGATATGGAAGGACAGGCTTAAAGCATTTTGCCAGCAAACAAAGCTATAAAAAAAAATGCATTAAATTGTCATTTTAATTGTACTCTGGCGAGCTTTGGCAGCAGCATATTCACAGATTCCAAAAAGTTCCAGAAAATATTTTGTTTCACATTTTTACCTTTAATTTATCGATTAAAATGGTCTACATGTCAACATATTACTCCATTCCCTTAAGCATTCAAAATAAATTAGCATTTCTTTGTAAAAGACTAACCACGAGAGCAAGTACTCCACAGATGAATGAATTTAAGTTCAGCTAACACTTAATTTACCTAGCACCCACTCTGTTTACAGATGCAAAAACAGGTGAGTCCTTTTTCTCTTTGCTGAACTAGTGGACTAGAAATAGGTCAACATGATGTGACTAAAAATGGAAGTTTTTTCTTTGATTACACTTTTTCAATTTCTAAATCCTGTAGGTAAGTGTAGGGAATAGTATAACAAAAAAGCAAGCAGAGCCCTGGCTGGGTAGCTCAGCCGGTTGGAACATTGTCCTGGTACATCAAGGTTGCAGGTTCAGTCCTTAGTCAAGGCATATACAAGAATCAACCAATTAATGCACAGATAAGTGGAATGACAAATTGATGTTTTTCTCTTAAAATAAAAAAGCAAGCACACGGAAACATTTGGTATGTGGATTATGGTAACATAAGTATAAACTCTCTGAGCTGTATACACTTACTATTAGAGCACTTTATGTATTTTATATTCAATCATCACAAAAGTTTTTAAAAGGATGAAAAATAAAGAAAAAAGGAAAAAGGCGTATCTTCATAGAAACTAGAACGTGTGTTTGAAGTCATCCACATGTGCTGTGACTCTCTAAGGATGCAACCCGAACGCCCTGTAGGGACGGGTCAAACCCGTGCTAGGGAACACTTGGCAGCTGTAAGGCACTGACGTGGAGTCATCTCCAAGATACATTAACTAAAAAAAAGCAAGGTACGTAAGAGTTCATACAGGTTATTACTATTTGTACAAAGGAAGGGAGAGAAAATATAGACACATTTGCTTATACATCCACAAACTCTCTTTGGAAGGAAAAACGAGAAACTGCTGACACAGATTTCCTTCGAGAAGCGGCGAGTGAGGCAGGGCAGCAAGGAGACTTGGCTAGATGTCCACCTTTTGCCTGCCTGATCTTGAATCATGTACAATGAAATAAATTAATAACATTTTAAGGTGTAAAAAGTTACATGTGTCTATTCTCAGATTCCAAGGTTCCTCAAAAAGGAAGTGACTTGAGATTTTTTAATGTCACAAGCATCAGTACCTCTGTTCCACTCACATCGCAAGCTTACCAGGAGAGCAGAGTTTGCACCCAGGAGCCGCTGAAAACTTCCTTCTCACAGAACAGAGGTACTTGCATGTTGCGACTACTGGGACCTACCAATCTCCACCAAATTGCCTTCGCTGATCTGATCTGATGCCAAGCAAACCCACATTCAACACCCCACCTCTGACTCGGTCTACCACCCGTCGGCTGCTCACCTGGCAGAGGTCGGCGTGTATTGAGGTCAGCTGGTTTGTATTCATCTGCATCTTGTCTATGGCTTGCTTAAGGATGCCAATGCCTCGCAGGGGCTGTCAGAAATGACATCTCTTTCAGACAAGTTCTCAAAGATGGCAGCACATTGGATCTTATGTTGTCACTTACAAATAAAAAATAACACTAATTGATAGGTTCCTTTAAATAACAACATGAGGTTTCCATACTCTTTCAAGACTGTCCCAATTCAGTCAGAAAATGTTTTCTTAAGCCGTTTCTTGTGACATTTAGAGTAATTCAGCACCACTGTCTAAATCACAAAGCTTTTGGCCCTGGCCAAGTAGCTCAGTTTGTTAGAGCATCATCCTGATATGCCAAGGTTGTGGGTTTGATCCCCGGTCAGTCAGGACACATACAAGAATCAACTGATGAAGGCATCAATAAGTGGAACGACGAATCAATGTCTCTCTCTCTCAAATCAATTTTAAAAAATTCTCAATTAAAAAAAAGTTGTTTTTACAATGAAGATAAATAATCAAAAGCAGTATTACTTTCCCAACAGTTTATTATATTTACATCTAAACAAACAAAAAAATTTCCAAATTATTTACAACAGATGCGATCTGATCCGATGCTCAATAAATTAACTGTGTTTACAGGGGCTGGCGTTTTCCCTTAGGGCAGCCCAGGTATCATCTACACATGCTCTCCAACAACATCGTCTCTTCCCTGGCAATACACATTACTACTGAAACAGATACAACAAGTTACAAATGGGCCATTTCCTGCCCTGATAATTAATAACAAGGACCAAGTGTCAAGTGACATACAGTCAATTTCTGGTCAGGAAACGTGACTCTAAACAGCTGAATAACTTGGATGTAAAGCACAGCACAGGAAATGGAGCAGCCAAAGAACTTATATGAATGACCTGTGGACATGGACAAAGGTGTGGGGATTGCCTGAGGGAGTGGGGGTGCTGGGTGGAGAGAGCAAATGGAGAAAAATTGGGACAACTGTAATAGCATAATCAATAAAATGTAATTCAAAAAGTAAATAAATAAAATAGCTGAATAACTACATGGTTTTTTCAGTAAAGATTTGTTGACTTTTTTTAACCATCTCTTTCAAACCACAATTTATTCAGTATTCTTATAAAATACCAACTGGTTCTTTTGGTTTTCAGTCTCCTTCGAACCACGAGTTTTAAAGTTCAATTTCAAATCAAAAAGAAACACCCAAATTATAACATGTTAGTATCACAAAAATTAAAGATCAAAAAACTGTTCCAGATTAAAGGAAACAAAAGTTGTGTGACCCATGAACTGAGATTTTTTTTTTGTTACAAAAAAAATTAGCAAAACAACTGGCAAAATCTGAATAAGATCAGCAGACTGTTAAAGGATTATATCAACATTCATCTCCTGATGTTGAACTTTGTATATGTAAAAGAATGTCCCATTTTTTAGGAAATACTCAAGTATTTAGGTTAAGGGGCATCATATCTGCAATTTACTTTCCAATAGCTCAGGGAAAAAAAAAAAGAGAAAAGGATAAGCAATTGTGGTAAAATGTTAATTATCTGGAGACTCTACGTGAAGGGTACATGGGAATTGTTTATATTATTCTTACAACTCTTTGTAAAGCTAAATTTATGTCATTATTAATAGTTTAAAAAGTTTTAAAACAAACCCTAGCATATTACAACGTGAAGGACACCAGAATGGTAGTTCCGGAACAGTCACCGCACCAGCAGCCTCCCTGAGGCGCTCCTCCCCCTGCCCCGAGTCCTCACCGGTAGGGGGCCGAGCTGTCCTTCAGTGAAGTGGGTGAGGACTCTGAAGCGGCCGCATATACCTAAGTGTTAGGATGCTTGGTACTAACCTGAAACCTTAACAAATTAGTTCACTGTATTTGGTAGATATGACAATAGAACTACAAATACTTGAATAACATCGCTTACCTGTTTTCTTTCCATAAGGGCATTTGTTAGCTGATGGCAAAGCCCAGCAACTAGATACAATAACAAAATATTAAAAATAAATGACAAGACAGACAAATACATTCAATGGAAAATAACAAAATGTGATTTAGCTTACAAGTGTCTGTTGCATATCGAATGTGCTCCCCATTACAAGTACTGATAAAAAGCTGAACCTGTGAGAATAACGTTTCGAAGTCAGGAACACTGGGCATAGAAAACTTCACAAATCTAGAATAAAGAGAAAGAACCAATTTATCTTGATATTTCACAGGGTGAAAACATAGAAGCAACCAAGGCCAGAAGTCCATCCAACAATGAATCCCAGTATTTTAAAAAATTAAGAAACAGAGTCTCTGAGATTCTCCTGACCTGGTTTTCTGAACAATCACAACAGAGACCCAAAAAGACGTTAAGAAAAATATACTTAAAAAGAAACAGCCTTCAAAAAAGAAAATTCCCTTAATTAAGGCCAAGTATCAGGTCATCTTAATACTTGTGAAGGAACTGAATATACACTTTTAAGCAAAAATTTTTAAAAATATTTTTATTTTAAGCTCCAATGTGGTCAGGACTATGTAACTCAGTTTAAAAGCTAGTTGTTGCTTTTCCTGCTCTTAAGACAATAGGCTGACTGGGACAAGGCACTAGAGCTCCAGACCACATAGCAGGACACTGGCAGTTATTCAAGTTAAAAATGCTGCTGGCCAGGACTCCAGTGATGCCGTGGTCCATCCGGAAGAAAAAACGATCTGATGAACAGGACAGGAAGAATCAGAGGTGCTGAGAAGAGAGAGGTCTCATATGATCCACCCCGAGTCACTTGGGCAGACGGTGCCTTTCAACTGTCCACACTGAATGCTCTGAGAGGGGGGGTAAAAGACAGGTTTTGGGGGAGAAACCACGCAAGCTACCACCACGCAGGCATTACTTACAAGTAAATTTAAAGCTCTTTTCTTAAAAAAAAAAAAAAAAAAAAGTCGGAACTAATTTCAAGAAAATAAGTGAAATGGGTATTTTTGCCTAATCACAATTTCTCCTACATCTTCCAATCTGTGCTTCCAGCTACATAGTACTATTCAACCAAGGGTCACCATACACCTATCACTGCACTTCCCAGTCGCCGAATGTGTCCAAAACAATCTCATTTGGGCTTCACAATGAGCCCATAATGCAGCTCTACAACTTCTCGGTTTATTTATATTATTGCAGCTCTCATGAAACCGTAACATCACAATTTTAATATTAAAATATCAAGAGAAATATGATTCTACTGTTAGGCACATAGTTACAAGGAACCCCAAATGAAATAAGGTCTATTTAATTTGGTCTCCAACAGTGTGAACTTGTTAGAAGAGAATTCAAAGCAATGCTGCTATTGATCACTGGTAATCTCACTCAATATGTTCCACCATGCCCTGTTTTGTCACTCTTCCCTATTTTTTATTTATTTTTAGAGAGAGGGGAAGGGAAGGACCTCATGTGCACCATGACCAGGGATTGAACCTGCAACCGAGGAATGTGCCCTGACCAGGAATCAAACCAGTGACCCTTCGCTTTGTGGGACGATGCGCAACCAACTAAGCCACATCCGTCAGGGATTCCCTATCTTATATCCAAGTTAGAAAATGTGGACGATCTGATGGACTATATAAATTCACAAAAATACAAACTACAGTGCCCACAGTTGAGATGGCCACTTGTTTTTTAAAATAAATTTCAAACTTTGTATAAGTATAAACAAGTTTAAAGTGATAAAACAAGAAAACCTAATAAGCAATGATTAGCTGGAATGACTAAAACGTAATACCACAAGATGACTTTAGTTGTGCAACAGAGTTCAATGTTGTTTACATGGTTTACTTCCTACACCAAAAAAATAAAGTCAGAAAGTGTTCGGTTTCAGACAGATCAAAACTATAAAAGAAGATGTCCCTTACAAAACAGCAAGGACGCCCAAGGAGTGCTCCTGTACATCCAGAGCCCCAAGCACAGTGTCCAGATGGGATAAGTTCTTTGCAAGGAGTTCCCCACTCTTGTTGATCAGTTCACAAAGCTGAGTCATTTGCCCTGGAAAACAGGAATAACACTATGTCACTCAGTTATAGCACTAACCTGCGACAGGTGAGAATCCGCGGAGTGGTGGCATTGTCTTTATTTTATTATTTATATATATGTTAAGCTTTTATAAACCCACCCCACACTCCTATAAACCTTTCCCACACTCTTATAAACCCTTCATATGCTCTTGCACACTCTCTACACTCTTAAACCTACGTGATTTTAACAACATACAAAATGCTATATGGGTCCTCACCAGTGAAGTACACGGTCGTCCCTCGCTGTGTCGTGGTTCACTTACGTGGCTTCACTGCACTGTGGGAACCTGAGATACAGTGAAGCCGCAATAAGTGACCCGCGATACAGCGAGGGACAACTGTGCCTAAAGATGACTTCTATCTCCTTCATTTCAGATGAGGACCAAGAAGGACCAGAAGTGAAGTGACTCAGTCTCAAAACTCAATCTCCCATAGCCCCCTGGCCTCTGAAAGTTTCTCCTTTCCCTACATTCCCTTTTCTGGCCCCTGAAGCCAGAACTACGCACACGCTATCTGTACCACTCTCAGCTCCCTCTCTGTATCCAGAATGTCACCAAAGATTTCATTTTACTTCCTAAGTCTCTCAGCTCCATTCCTTTCTCTCTCCCCTGCCTTAGTTCATATCCTTATCATTTCTTATCTAAACTACATCACAAATCTTCTCAATGTCCACTCTTTCCTCCAACCCACACTCTACATCAGTACCTGTGTGACCCTTCTAAAATGAAAAATTCAAATTACTCCAATGGCTTTAAGAAGTCCAAATGCGCCCTGGCGGGGTAGCTCAGGTGGTTAGG
Organism: Carollia perspicillata; assembly: GCA_004027735.1. Classification (NCBI taxonomy): domain Eukaryota; kingdom Metazoa; phylum Chordata; class Mammalia; order Chiroptera; family Phyllostomidae; genus Carollia; species Carollia perspicillata. Next base: position 8,151 of record PVKM010007576.1, on the reverse strand, counting down.
GCATCGTCCCGATACACCAAAGCTGTGGGTCCAATCTCTGGTCAAGGCACATATAAGAAGCAACCAATGAATGCATCAACAAGTAGAACAACAAATCAATGTTTTTCTCTCTTTCTCTCTCTCAAATGAAGAAGGAGGAGGAGGAGGAAGGAGGAGGAAAAAGGAAGGAGGAGGGGGGGAGGAGGAGGAGGAGGAGGAGGAAGAGGGCGAAGAAGAAAAAATAAAAAGTACAAATGTCTCAGTCCAGTAACTGGTTTCTGTGCCTTGCCACCCCAGCCTCATCCTGCTACTTGCCTTCATGCACCTCCTCTTGGGTCACATCAAGCTCAAAATCCAATCAGCATTCCACATCCTCTCACTTTTATGCTTCTATGCCTGTGATCCTCCCCCACATCCTCCACTACCTGACTCCCAGGATTTGCTCAACCGTCTGCCTGGGTCTCCCCTGGACCTTCGCCCACCCCGCTTCTCATGGCTAACCTGGTTGGATACCTGTCCTTTCTGTGTCATCTTTCCACCACCTGGGATGCGGTGGTTAGGTAAGTCCACATAAATTCAGGTGGAGAGTCTCATTTCTCCAGCTTCATAACACATGGCTCACTCAGCAGCCCATCAACCAACAAGCAGAGTCTGCTGGGATCCATTCTTCTTTCCCTTATACCACAACGCCATGACAGCTAAAGTACAGAATCTAATTAGGCCTAAATTGGTATTTTGAAGTAGACTTACCAATTTTAATAGGTTATTCTAATAATAAACACTATGGCTATACTCTGTACTCTCATATCCCACTAGCTGTGTTTCTGGTGGGAGTGGAAGGTATATCAATCTCTTAAACTTCCTCCTTCAATAGTCTTACACTTTGAACTTCAAACTACTCATACCAGCTATTTCTATTTGGTAGCTGGGTGCTTTTTTCCTTATTAAAAATGACTTAGTTAATATACCATTATCTTTAGGGCTATAAAACACACCGGACCATAAGACGCACCTAGGTTTTAGAGGAAAATAGGAAAAAATTTTTTTTGAAGTAATATATGTGGTCAAGTATTTAATAACCTGTGACCTAGCTCCACCTCCACTCCCTGCCCCCCACAGCAAGCTGGGGAAGCTACATTCGGACTATATGCACCCCATTTCCTCCCATAACGGGGGTGGGGGGGGTGCGTCTTATAGTCCGAAAAATACAGTAATGCTTAAAATCCAAGTGATTGTGGCTAAGAACTTTAAGAATTTAATTTCTGAGACTTCTGTAATATTTATAAATTTGATAAATTTTACCAAAATGCTTCTATGTTTCATTATTATCACATGCATTGCAAAACAAGAATAAAAAAACCCATGATCATATTAGATATTATTTTTCAAGACAATACAAGTTGAACTGGGAAACAGCAACTCACTATCATTTTATTAAAGATCTCACTGGTAGGTATGAAATACGCAACATCTTCCACTTAAATGCCCCCTCCTCCTTTAACCCCCCTACTCTAAATACGTTTACAATGATTTAAAAACACCCAGAAACAAGCATTTCAGTCCAATATTTTTCTCCCCAATTAAACAATCAATGCTGAGCTGAGACTTAAAAGCCAGGTCACCATGAAACCCTACGATTAACTACTGCAGGGCCAAGGGGAAGGATCAAAAGTAAGCTTAAGTGTCACCGGGCACATCTGCAATGAACCCCACCAGGGCTACGGCCAGTGAAATTTCCTCTAATCAGGAAAGGCTGGAAATCATGGTACTCTCTTCAGGGAAGGTCCGTGTTTATACGTTCTGAACAAGAACGGAGAAAACACTCACAAACATGTACTATACTATGAAGGTGAGGTGCAGAAACCGAGGGCAGTAAAAGTGTATTTATCTCCGCCTGGCAGACTGTACCTAAAGTGGTGTCTGGCACAGAGCTTTCAAGCAAGTGATACCTCCTGATGCTCAACAGCCCTAGTTCCACCTTGTAAATGAGAAAACTGGTCCTAGGAAATTAAGTGGCTTGCCCATGAAGTGATTGAGACAGGATTCCAACCCAAATATTCTAAGCATACTACATCTCAGAAAATAGAACTGTTTGTGTCACAAATGAATAAATGAACAGGTTCTTCACTCATACGGAGTAAAAATCTATGCTTTACCCGTGAACCTAATTTCCATCAAAAATAAGGAAAATGAGGCAGCAGTATTTCATTAGGCAGGTCTTCCTAACTAGATCCTTAAGCCTCAAAACAGCAGCGAGGTGGGGAAAAATGGAAACTGACGGTGACTGTCCAAGGTCACCCAGCTCCTAGAACTTATAATTAATGGCCGTTGACAATCGCTAACTGTACTTATTGCACTGCATGTGATAGGCACTGTTCCAGGGCTTCTGCATGGCTTCTCTCATTCAATCCTAGCAGCTCCACGAAGCATGGACTTGTTTTTGTTTTACAGATGAAGAAACAGGATGGATAAAGGGAACTTCACAGCCAGCAGCTAATGACTTTAATCGTCAGTCCAGAGCTCTATTGAGTCATGAGATGAATGAATCAAACTGCATGAAAATTACGGGCAAAGTAATGATGGTCAAAACTGCACCCCTAGAAACCGGCGTCCAACGAGCGAACGCTCCTGCACGTCCTGCAGGACTAAACTAGGGGCAGGCGGCAGCCGAGGGGCCGCCAAGCAGAGCCTCTGAGCCAAGGAGCCCAGAAAAGGTTCGCCTGACGCCCGCTGCCCGCGGCCTGGCACAGAGGCGCCGCGGGGACCGGCGGCCGGGGCACCAATCACCACGGGCGAGGAGAGCCCACGGGACCAGGGGCGCTAGCGAAGGCGTCCGACGGAAGTCACCGCCCCCCAAATGTCAAGCGAAGCTTCGGAGGGTGGGTAGGAGGGCCCCGGAGTCCCCCGGGAGAGGAGGCGGCAGCTTTGCCGAGCGCACCGCCTGGCGGGAGGGAGCCACAGAGCCAGAGAGCGCGAGGGGGCTGCTCAAACTCCGCTGCGCCCGGCGCGCTCGATCGCGCCCTGGCCTGAGAGCCGCAGCGAGCCCGGCCCTGGAGACCAGGCTCGACACTGCCAGCGCGGTCCCGCTGCTCCCACTGGCAGTTGGGGAGACAGGCCCGTCCCCGCGGCCCGGAGGGCCGGCCCAGGGCCTCACCTTGAGCCGAGAGCTGCCGGACACTGTTCACGAATTGCTCCAGGGCAGAGGCCATGTTTCCCCTGGGCGACCCGACTACCAGAGCCAGCTCGCGCGGGAAAAGGTGTCCGCTCTGGGAGGTGGGGCGCCGACAATCCACAGAGGCCTGGCGAGCGGCTAACGTCACTTCCGCTTGTCAAGCATCGCGAGATTTCACCCACCTGGGAACCAGTTACTGTTCCCTTGGAAACAGTTCTGCGGCTCGCCATAGCCGGAAGTTAGTTTTCTTTTCCTTCTTTCATTTCGTGCACTTGGGAAATCCCTCCATCTATGGGGACCGTGGGCAAGAGGAAGAAAGTGAACTCATGCTCTGGCACATATTTTCCGGATTTTGCTAGAAATGGCCGTCTGTTTTTTCCCTGGCCAAATCATTCAGGTCCCGCTTAACGGCTGCTGGCATGAATCCTGCGAGGTAGTAGAACATAGACACTAGAGCCAGGCAGGCAACCTGCGTTCAAATCTCTTTCCCACCACTTAGTAGCTGCTAAGTGGTGGGAAATCATTTGGGGCCAGTTATTTGGCAATCCTCTCTCTGGTTTTCCCCACCTGTAAAATTCTTACAATAACCTCAACCACCCAAAAACCCTTTTATTACTATGTTTTCATCCAAGGTGTATGTTGACTGAATTGATATCCCGGCGTGGATTTGATCTTTCCTCAACCTGACTCGTAAAGTACTTTGCTGTTCTCATATATTCACTTCTCTGCTCAGACATTGGTCTCCATCATCCATACCACGCCCATTGCTCTTAATTGGCATGGAATTCCCTGACATCAAGCGTCTGTTTGACACGCCTCTGCACCACGCTAAGGCCCAGCAGGTATCAGCCAAAGGTTGTGGGGCCAATTCAGCACCAAAGAAGTCCCCCTTTGGAGGTTCAGTGAAGAAGGGAACTTTATTTAGTGCAAATATCTCAACTGTGATACAGCATGGCTGTAAAAACAGCCTGGGGCCAGGTCCTTCTCCTGCTAGACAACTCTGCTCCGGTGAGACATCTTTAGTGTTTTATCTTCTGTGTTTCAGCCCCCACCAAAGAAACAGTCCTCAGCCTTCAGTGGAAAGAAAAAGTATAACCAACAGACCTCAAGCCCTTACACTTCATGGAAAGGGAAACTACCTACTGTTCTCAAGAGTTATATAAACAGAAGTTCCTGCTCCTGGTTCCTGAGCAGTTCATCCTCGTGCAAACCAGGACTCCAAATCCTCACAGTTTGATTGGTCCCAAAGTCACTGTCCTGATTGGGCAGGATGGAGTTGCTCTGATTGGTTGGTGAAGAAGCTGATGGAGGCGGGGCAGATACATCTGTGTTGCTTTGTTTGGATGAGGAAAGCCTCAGTCCTATTGGTTGAAATAGGATCCTGGGAACTCCTTTATAAGGGCTGGCTCAACTGGCAGGAAACAGAGTGAAGGCAAGCAGTTCAGTTTAGCACTAGGGAGAGAACTTACTGCAGGCTTCTCTGTGAAGTGCAGTTTGCAAGAGAAGCCACTGTAGAAATGACTGCTAGGATCTGTTTTGAAATTTTAGCCAATTTAGCCATAGGTAATCTTTCTTGTGTCCACACCCATGATTTGATGCATAAAAAGGACTAACTAAATAAACGTGCATTTTTAAATTGCACCCAACTATGTTTATTGAGCATCTACAATGAGCTGTGCTAAGCAGTCATGGTCTTTTTTTCCCTGCCAATAATACACAAATAAAGACGCTAGAATAAAGGGAGTAGTGCTCTGAAGGAGTGAAACAAGGTTTTATAAAATCTGCGTTTGGTGCACAGCACTGAGCACAGCAGAGGAAAAGGACCTTGCCCAGGAACAAAAGGGAAAGCATTCTTGAGGAAATGACACAAACTGAGCTCTGAAGAAAGAGTAGAAGTCAATAAGGTAAGGGAGGAAGAAATTATTGTGAAAAGACAGTATGTGCTAAAACTCTGTGTTGGGAGAAAGCATGCTATAGAGACTGAGGAACGGAAGGGAGGTGGTTGAAGGGGAGTGGTGTGAGAGGGAGCTGCAGGGCAGACAGGGTTCGCGTCCAGTCAGCTGTGTTAAAGACATGGGACACTTCCCAAGAAGTTTGGAAAGCCACCGAGAGTTTTATGGAAGCAAGCAGGATGATTGGATTTGCTTTTAGAAAAGGTTCCACACACTCTATGTGTCTGACTTCACATAGGTAACTTCAGAGAACCATTTAGGAATCTATTGCAGTAGTCAACATGAAATATAATAAAAACTAGTTGCTAGTTGCTGGTGTGACTCAGTGGGTTGAGCACCAGACTGATAACTACAGGGTCGCTAGTTTGATTCCCAGTCAGGGCACACGCCAGATTGTGGGCCAGGTCCCCAGCAGGGGGGCTCTCGAGAAGCCACCACACATTTATGTTTCCCTTTCTCCCACCCTTCTCTAAAAATAAATAAAATCTTTTTTAAAAAGAAAGAAATATAATATTACAATTGTACCCTAAAAGTAGAAATGGAAATAAAAGTTTAGATGAACGACTTGAACACATAATCTAAGATGAAACTGCCCCTGAATGTCCTATGTCAGCATTTGGTTCTCAGTCTTTGATCTCTTGCAACATACCAGACAGAGATCTTCTTGACTTCAGGGCACATTTTCATGGATTTGCATGGATTTTAAAGAAAAGCAAATATGTGGCAGAGAAGCAAAACATTGCAATAATTTAAAATAGTCACAGCTACTACTGATACTTCAAAATTTCTTGCCTATTAAGACTGTGGCAGCTGTTCTCAAAGTGTGGTTTCCCCAACTCGCAGCATCAGCAGCATCCGGGAAGTTCTTAGAAATGCAAACCCGCGGACTCCACTCTAAACTTAATGCATCAGAAACTCTGAGGGTGGTGCTCTGCAATCTGAGTTTTACAATCCCTGCCATCTTTCCGATGCACGCAAAAGTTTAAGAAACTCTGGACGGCGGCACAGAGGAGCCAGGACACAAATCAAACTCATTTCAAAACAGCTAAACACCATTCCATCCTTCTCTCTTCCGCTCAAGAATGAAATCACTGAAATATATAATTACAAGAATACCCTCAAATATACTCTAATTCGTATTTTTAAAAAGCTAGTCATTTGTAAAATCTGGCAATTACTTAAGACCCACTTTGCAGAGGTGTCCAACCTGCAGCCTGAGGGCCACATGTGGCCCAGGATGACTATGAATGTAGCCCAACACAAAATTGTAAATTTACGTAAAACACTTTGAGATTTTGTGTGTGTGTGTGATTACATGTTGCAATGTATTTAATGTGTAGCCCAAGATAACTCTTCTTCCAGTGTGGTGGAGAGACGCCAAAAGGTTGGACACCCCTGCCTCATAGCAAAGCCCAGCAGTGGGTGGAGATGCTACGTTTAATTATCTGTTATTTAATTCTTTAAACACTCATTTACTTTGTGTCTAATATGTTTCAAGCCCTGTGCCAGATGCTGGGGAGTATTTGTGAACAAGACTGCAAGTACTTGCTGATATGAAATTCTGGTTTGCTGAGTAAGACAGTAAGCAAACAAATAAGCACAACAATTTCAGACAGTAATACCTGTAATGAAGAAAATGAAACATTGTGATGGGGTTTAGGAAGGTCAGAAAATGCTTCTGAGAACTAAAGGATGAAAACGAGCCACTTAAAAAAAGGTCTGCGGCAATGAAATCCAGAGAGAGAGGAACAAATGTAATATCCAGAGATTTGAAGACCAAACAAACGGTGTATTTCTGGAAAAGCGAAAAATGCCAGATTGGCTAGGATATTGGAAGGAGAATATTGGTGTGTCTCAGTTGAGTACTGCTTGTCTATAACAGAAGCAATGGTCTCCTACATTTGTCCAACTTTTTCCCTTTGTAAACCATTTTCAGATCTAGTAGAAGTTTTTTAGATTCATCCCTGAAATATCTTCACCGAGTGCAGAGACTTGAAAGAAGGGAACATTAGATCACTTGGTGGGGAGGAACAATGTCAGATAGTGGTGCAAACACTTTCTACACACTCCGCCTTCCCTCGGAAGACCCACGTGGTTGCAGGGAGCACAGCCTGGTGGAGAGCTGAGCAAGCGACTGAGGAAGCCGCCCTCCAGCACGTCCTGTTACCACCCCTCTCCGGCCACCTTCCGTGTGGGACTGAGGCTGATCCAATCCGGGGTAAGCTCAGGACTCCTGGGAACTTTCTTCCCCACCAGGTCAAAGAAGGGACCTTCATCCCTAAGGGTTTCTGAAAGCGACCTTGAGGCCCAAAGGGGAGTGAGGCTTAGGGTGAGTCTAATCTCTCAAAACAAAGAACAGAGAAGACAGAAACAGACCAGCCTCATCCATCACTGAGTCACTAGATACCAGGAGCAATCCTGCCTGCAGAATTTTTAGCCAAAAAATATGCACTAACAAATTCCTTTTACTTTCTAAGCTTTTGTTAAATTCAAAAGGTATTTTCTCTCACTTGTAGGTGCAAGGGTGTCGATACAGCACATTAACGGCATTGTCCCTGCAACAATCTTTCAAGACAGATTTTATTGTGGGAGTCGTGGGGCTGTTCATAATTATTCCAGCTCTCTCCCTCCCATGCCCTTGGAGTGTAGGTACGACTACATGACTCCATCTGGCCATGGAAACACAGGCAGGGCAGCATGTGTCACTTCGGAGCAGGAGTTTGAGCGCCAGCATGTAGTGCCTCCCTGGTCAGAACCCTGACTAGACTTGTAGTTCTGTAACAAACCGCCCCGACACTTAGGGACGTGGCTTTCTGTATTTCAGAAACACTTACTGACGCACAGTTTCTGTGGATCAGGAATTCCATCGTGGCTTAGCTGGGCATCTCTGCCTTAAGGACCCTCCCCTCAGTGCCTCAAGGTATTTGTTGTTCAGGAATGTGGTCCCATCTGAAGGCTTGACTGTCAGGTTCTAGGATCATTCACGTGGCTGTTGGGAGGATTCCAGCTGTGGAACCTCAGTTGCTGGCTGGCTGTTATCTGGGATCT
>PVKM010007575.1:12575-41234 GCA_004027735.1 Carollia perspicillata | reverse complement strand
AAGATTTTCCCAGTGGACTCCAGGCATGAATAATAATAACAATAAAGAGGAAACCTGGCTTTAAAAAATTCCATTTGGGTTTTGCTAACTCTCTGGCCAGAGCCGAACAGTGTCCCCCTGATTTATAGCTGACAAGGAGCCCTTCTCCCAAGTGACAAGTGCCTTCCCTTGGTGTAGAAGGGGCGCGGGCAGTGGAATGTTCTGGGGTTACCGCTTCCTGAACAGGCGTGCCAGATAGCAGTGCAGGAGCTGGGGTGCTCTGCTTCATCCGGCAGATTGCGTGGATGTGTACAGAAAATTATACTTGTAAAAAGGCACTTTGTACACATTTGATACAACAGTCCTATAAAACACATAAGGAAATGGAGGCACAGCAGGGAGTAAATTGCGAGGACGCTGGAGTCAGGCAGAACTGAATTCAAATGCTCCTCTGCTTAATAGCTGCGTGCCCTTGGGCAAGATGTTTAAAATCTCAGACTTCTGTACAAAGGGTGCGATGACGTCTACTTTATAGGGCCTTTGTGCTGTGCCAAGGACAGTGCCGGACACATAATAGGGCTATTAAATGTGAAGTATGCTCCTCTGTCTCACTCAGGGGCCGCAGCCAGTTACTGAGAGAGCCCGGCCCGGAGCCGCTGTCCTTCTCACGTCCAGTGGGTTTTCTCCCCCCACATTCGCGCTGCCTCTCCAGCAACCTTTCTATTCTGCGGTTGCCATTCTGTTTAGAATCTACCCTAGAGATTTCTGAAACAACATCAAGGCATCAGAATAAAAGAAGAGATTATGGCCCAGAATAGAGACCACCAAGGAATCAATCAGTTTTTACTTGAATGGGCCCTTTCTAAAAGGTGGATTTGCCTGTGTAGCCAGTCAGATAAACTAGCTTGGTCTCCAAAAGCAAACACGGGACAGTGTCTAATGGATTGTTTTTCAAGCTGGTACTTTTGCCTTGAAGAGATGGCTTGTATACGCTTTTTATCACCCTCATTTGTTCTTCCTGTATTCTCATGTACATCCCTAGGGGTCATTCTGGGGTTTTGCTCTTCATAATTTTATCAGACAAATGCTGCTAATTGGGCTGACCCAGAGCAAGAGGGTGATGTTGGCCAAGCCAGCCCTCTGGATTACCCGTTCCACCTTTCTCCTCCGCTTGCCTCCACAGCTGTGTCAGGACCCCTCCGCGCGGTGGCACATTCTTAGCTCTGTAATCTAGAGACCAACGGACTCAGCACTGATGACCTGGTGGGAGTCCCAGCTCTGATGTTCACAAGCTGAACGACCTTGGACAACACAGTGGCTACACTAACAAGTTTAATTAACATTTCTGAGCATCTTCCGGTGTCAAGGACTGAGCTCGCATATCTGCGAGGGTGAAACAGACTAATTACATGAAAGCCTTTTAGCTATTATTATTACAACAGGTTTTGTTAAGTTCCACTCATGTCCCCCCAAACACCCTACACATGAAAGCTGCTGGCTGCAAACACCTGGGACCCTTCCTGGGGGCTTTCTATTCTGGTCACGTGAGTCTCCAGGCCTGAGCGGGCACACGCCAAAGAGCCAACAGAGTGGGAGTCAGTCGAGAAGTGATGGACCACGTTCCGTCCCTCTTGGCAGGGACAACCCTTGGCAGGGACAATGTCTGTCCTGCAGTCTCTGGAAGCGGCCTATAGGCTGGAGCTCCAGTTGTCTGCAGTGGAAATATTCTCGGTAATATATATTATAGGCTCCTTTCCCTTCCTCACTCCCCTACTAGCATTTCCTGGGATTACCTCCCAAACAGATAATTTCCCAAACTTGTATCTCTGGTTTTGTTTCTAAGAAAACGGAGACAGCCACGGACGGAGGTGCCTGCATGGAGAACATGCCCAGCTCTGTCCCCGAGGAGCCACCTCAGTGCCGGGGTGGTTCTACAGGAACCAAGAGGATTTACCCTAAAAGGTCCCCTATTCCTCCACATTCTAAAAAGAGCCCAAGGACAATAGCTTCACCTAGGGCCAGAGCACAGAAGGGTGGGTGGAATCAAATCTCGCCTGGCAGGAACTTCAGAATTTGTACAGTACTTGTCCCTGGACAGTGGGTTGGTTAAGTGGATTTCTCAGCCAAATCCGATCTCAAACTCATTATCTCTTCCTCTCCGGCTGTAGTAGCCCCTGCACCTGTCATCGTCTTCCATTCCTATCCCCTTTAATGCGTTCTCCATATCCTTACCCCATTTCCTACAATCTTTCAGGGTCTCTGGTTGTTCTCAGGAGAAGGAGAAAGATTCTAGACCTGCCTGCAGGCCTGCCCTAGTCTCATCTTGAGTCTCCTCCCCCGACTCCCTCACACTCTACTCTCATGAAGGGTCTTGCTATTCCTTGAACAAGCCCAGCTCCTTCCAGGGACCCCGTGATCTCTTTCAGCCGCCTGGCTTCCTCACTCCACGCACACATCTTGGCCAACTCTTGTTCGACTGTCAGCAGTTGGCGTAAATGCCCCTTCTTCAGGGGGGCTTCCCCTAATTGCTTCTATGGATTGTGGCGGGCAGCTTCTGCAGAGGCTCCCCATGATTTTCACCTCCTGGTATTCACACCCCTGTGTAATTCCCTTCCCCGTAAGTGGGGGCTGGGCCTAGGAACTTACTTCTAATGAATAAAGCATGGCAACACTAGTGAGATGTCACTTCCAGGGTTAGGTTCTAAAGACCGGAGAATCTGCCTTGCTTTCCCACTGTCGCTGTGTCTCCCCGCGGCACGCTTTGTGGAAGCAGACCGTGAGCTGCACTAAGGAGAGGCTACGTGGCAAGGCCCCGAGGGCGGCCTCTAGCCAAGATCCCTCGAGGACCTGGTGAGTGAGCTGGAAGCAGACCCTTCCCCAGTCAAACCGTGAGAAACAACTGCAGGCTTGTGAGGGACCCAGAACCAGAGGAACCCGGGTAAGCTCTGCCAGGGTTTCCAACCCACGGAAGGTGTATGATAAATGTTGTTCTAAGCCACTTGAATCTGGGGGTAATTTGCTATGAACCCAGATTGTATCTCATCGTTACACGTGGTCACTCCGCAGAGTCAGTGACAGTGTATACTTTAGGGAACAGTCTCACAGCAGGCGTTAATTGTAAACGACTCTGTATCAGTCTATGGGAGGCCTAGTGGCTGAGAGCGGGTGATCTGGTCAGACTACTGGGGCTTTAATTCTGGCTCCACTGCTGCCACCCTGATGACCTGGTGCCACATATCTGACCCCTGGGCTTCGGCTCTTCACCTGCAAAATGAACTAATAATGAGCTACCTTTTGAAGCAGCGGTGAGGATTAAACAAGATAACACTTGCAAATTACTTAAAACACTACCTGGTACTTAGTAAGCACTTAATAAATGCTATCTGTTATTATTCTTATGGAGATTACCCGAAGAGGTATAATATAATTTTTGGAAATTGAGGATCTTGTTTTCTGCCTAGGGAGATGCCACAGCTCATGAAGGAGGAAAACAGAAGGTAATAGGCAATTAAGTGCTAAATCATGTTCTTTAGACTCAAAAAATTGAAGGAGTTTAGAAGAGGTAAAAAAATGGACTGGATTCTCCTGGAATGTTTCGTGGGGAAACTTAAAGGCATGAAAGATGACTAGACCCCAAGTGGGCCTAAAGGGAAGACGTAGGGAATTGTAGCAAGGAGCCCCGGTGCGGGCTCCAAACGAGAGCAAAATAGGAGACTCACAGAGCGAGGGGCTGGAGTGGAGGATGTGCATGGGGGAGAAAATGACACTGATCAATACCGAAACCTGTACGGCAGTGACAAGTGTGACGAGAGCCTGTAGGATGAGGGAAACTTCGTGGTTTGCTAAGTGTTCGTGAAAAGTGCTGAGGACGGAAAAGTTTACAGAGGAGAAAAACCGGGAGCTGAGAGGCCTTCTGTTACTGTGGCTCAGTTCAGGATAAAGTGGAGACCAGAGGCTGCCTGGCGGGGCGCTGTGTGCTCAGGGACATTCGGAGATACGCCGGGTCCCGGGAGAAGGGACGGGGAGGCCTGGGGATGGAAGCGGTGACGGCTGGGCTCTCCAGGGCCCGTGGTGGTTGGCGCATCTGCAGCTGCAGTCTCACCGGGGTGGAAGGGATGTGTCTGAGCGTGGCTCTCTTCACTCACAAGCCACGGAAGCCCCAAGGCATGAGTGTTTGCAAGTTGGTGCGTGTTTAAGGTCAAGAGAACATTGATTTCTGCCTTGAGTTGTGGTAGAAGTTGTGCTAATTTGATAAGACAGAGCATTAAAGATTCAGTGTGGCTGGGTATTGATCATGGGGCAGGTCTTAGTAGACGGAATTTTTTTTTTTAATGATCAAATAACTATTGGTAGAAAACTAAATAAGACTCACCCACCAGAACCTTTCATGTTGGAAGGGTTGTAAACCTGAGTGAGGTATCATGTAGTGATTGAGTGCATAGCTTTGAAGTTAGACAGAATCCTGGTCTAGTCAGGTTTGAATCCTGGGTTTATCGCTTATCGGCTGTGTAGCCTTGAATAAGTTACTCGACTTCCCTGTGCCTCAGGCTCCTGACAGTACAATGAAAGAGCTAATATCTAAAACATGAGGTTGGCAGGATAGTTAAGCAAAATAATGATACTGATAATAAGAACAACAACATTGGATAATCTTCCTTGAGCTATGGAAAAATTGAATCCAAAAAATGAGGAAACCGAGGCACAGGAGCTTGCCGAAGTCATGCAGCATGGCGCCAGCATCTGATACCAGGTGGTCTAGGCCCAGAGCTGGAGCTGCTCAATGTTGAGATCATGGCCTTAATGCACGTACGGCAGTGTCTGGTGTATAGGTGCCGAGCTCGTGCTGAGTCCCGGAGCTGTGTGGTTGATGGGGGACCTAGAAGTCCATGCCGTCCCTTTTAGTAAATCTTTGCAAGCTGCTGGAATTAGTTTCTTTCTATTCTCCCAATAAAACAGTAATACAAAAGAAAGTAATGGAGGATCATGAGCCTCTTGCCCACCTGTGCCTTCAAACCCCTATAAAACCGGATGAGGAAGGGAAGAGAAAGAAAGAGACAATGGAAAAGTAAAAGCAAGTATAAGAATGAGTGAGGACATGTGGTAGCTTTGGCATTGGACTTTGAGATCTAGGAAAGCTCATCAGAGCTTCAAGGCATTAACAACCGCCGCGTCACATGTGTAAGCCCTGTTCCCAAGAGAATCCTGTGGTCTGAAGTGACTGAGGGACTATGGTAGGCCGTTGTATTGGTGGTCCCAATGAGCCAGTACACCTCCTGGGACTCATGCTCTTGTTTGCCCCTCCCACACTGACTCCATTGATGTCAGGTGATGAGCTTTGGCCAATGGAACAAAAACATTACATGCAAGTAGAGGTTTAATAAGTGCTTGTACTTGGGCTTGTCCCCTTAGAAGCTAGCCACCCTCAAAGCCCACCCTCGTGGGCTCAAGTGAAGTGAGAGAGACACTGCAGGCAGAGACCCTGAAGCCCCAGCCTAGCTCGTGGTTCAGGGTGGCGTCATGATGGCCCCAGCTGGATGGCCCCGTGGCCACACGGGGAGCTGCCCTCTGGCATCATGAGAAATAGTAGATTGCTGAGGTTTTAAGTCACTAGGTCTCAACGAGATAGAAAACAGAAGTGACTTCCCTTATTTTCTCTTTTAAATTTGATTTTTAATCACAATACGTATAGGAGTCCACTTTTCTTTAAAAATTAGAATACCATCAATAAAGCTGAAGTTCTCTTTGATTATCGTCCCTAACTCTGGCCTCCTTCCCCATTTGTAGAAGTAAGCAAGTTGGTGTCCATCCATCAAAAAAAATTTTTAAACTTTCACACATATAGATACATACTCATAAATAATATATCGATTGGTCTTTGAGACTACTTTCTACTGCAATTTTGGGACAGTACTGAAGTGACTATCATTATTTATTTGAAGGTTGAGGATGATAATTTTCTCCCTCAACACATGGCAACAGCTTGGCCAATGGAGAGCTTTCTCCCCTTAAACACTGACGCCGGGGAAAAAAAAATCAACTTGCTCCTAACCACGTTACCCATCCCTCCGCTACAGTGCTTATAACCAACCTAAATCAATGTGTGGACTCCCTTTCCAATCAACCTCCGAGAAGGACGTGCTCCCAGAGGGACCTGAGCAACTTTCATTTGTCATATCTTCAAGGACGAGAAACCCCACCCAGACAATGCATTTCAACATGACTTGGGAGAATTATGGCAGCCAAAATGGTCTGGTTTTCCATCCTGGGCTACATACGCCCCCTTGCCTTTCTTAACTCCCCAGGACCTCTGTTCCCCACCACATTCCCTGTCTAGGGGAGATTCACATCTGTTTAAAGGAGTCAGCAGGCACTCAGATCTCTGAGACCACTATGTTTTGTCAGTTTGCAAACAGGATACAGGAGCTGCCAACATTCCCTACTGTTACCTACTTTGGAATCTCCCTATCCTTGGGCAGCTGAGGTCAGGTTCACTGCCTGGAGGCCTGGTCTGCCATGGGTTGGCCCAAGAATAGAGGCAGGAGGCCAGAGGAACACTCCAAAGTGTCTCTACCTAATTCACACCTTGGCACCAGCTCACAAGGCCTGGAGCATCAAATTTACAGCAGGAGTGTCTAATGGGTGTCAGGCCTCACTAGACATACACAGCACACTCACAGAGTGTTCAGAAGGATTGTTGAATATCCTGCAAATGAGTTACAAAGAAACATCCAAAACCATACATCAATTCATCTAATATTTCAGTAGCTGGAATATGACCAAGACATGTGGCTTGATGCAAGATGTTGTAGGGCAAATAAGTCCTTTGACCACCAGCCAGTAATAAAGCTGTCTTTTTCTCTTCGAGATGAAAAGGAAGAAGCACATTACCCTAATGGGAGCTTAGGGGAAGGGCAGACAGGCTCTCAGAACTAAGGAATCTGAAATGGTTACCAAAGAGTTGCCAAATAAAGTTCCTGGTAGCTCTGAACCTCTTCCACTATCATGCTTAGTTTATGTACAAGTAAGAACTACTAAAATAAGACAACAACACGTACGAGTGCTTTGGTAAATATGTTGCGGCAGTCCAAAACATTGAAAGCAGGGTGTCAAAGAGGTATCCGCACACCCATGTTTGCAGCAGCATTATTCACAATGGCTAACACGTGGAACCAACCCCCGTGTCCATTGATGAGTAGATGGGTAAGAAAAGTGTGGTATGTTTATACAATGGAATATTATTCAGCCTGAAAAAACAGAGGAAATTCTGACACATGCTACAACATGGGTACACATTGAGGACATTATGCTAAATGAAATGAGCCCGTCATAAAAAGGTCTATACTGTATGATTCCACTTACATGAGATACTTAGAGTAGTCGCATCACAGGGGCAGAAAGTGGAATGGTGGCTGTCAGGGGCTGGGAAGGAGAGAATGGATAGTTGCTGTTTAATGGGCCTACGTTTCAGTTTTACAAGATGAAGAGCTCTGGAGATGGATGGTGGTGATGGCTGCATAGCATTATGATTGCATTTAATACCAGCAAAATGTACACTTAAAAACAGTAAATTTTATGTTATGTGAATTTTATCACAATAAAGCTATATATTGTGGAAGATTTAAAAATGATCACAATACTTCATAACTCATTCCAGCAGGAGGTAAGGTCTATTTCTCCACCACGTGGATCTGGGCTGGCCTTGGGCCTTTCTTGGACCAATGCAATGCAGCGGAGTGACATTGTGTGAGTTCCAGTGATTAGGCCTTAAGAAACCTTGCAGTCTCTACTTTCAAGTTCTCAAGACCTGAGGCCTCCACGTGAATAAATCTCAGCTAGCCTGCTAGAGGATGAAGCCCCATGGAACAGAACTGAGGCACCCCAGCTGACAGCCAGCCAGCCAGCCAGCCAGCTCCCAGCCTAACAGGCAGCTCATTGTAGATGCCCGAATAAGCCCCAGCCAAGATTGGTTGAGTCTGACCCATGTCAGCAGAATTGCCCATATTAGACCAGATTATTTGCTGACCCAGAGCCACAAATTAAATAAACTGTTGTTGTTTTAAAATATACAGTCTTGGTGGTGGTTATGCCATAAAAGCTAATTGCTATGTATTTCAAAAACTGCTCCAAATTCTATTGACCTGCTTAACCATGTTTTCAATACTGTAAAATCCATGAAGGCAGACACTATGAACTGTCTTTTCTCCCATTATGCCTCCATTACCTAACCCTGTGCATAGCACAGAGTAGGTACTTAAATATTTGCTGAGTAAAAATAGTGTGAAATAGACTTATTTTGCTGGCACCTCCATTTTTTTCCTAAATGAGGAAAGGAATAATGATAAATATGAAATAAATAAATAAATAAAATACAAAGAAAACCCCAATTAGACTGTCCTAATTATCCAATATTCTTAATTAATGGGGCATGGATGAATGAATTTTAAAGCATCTGTAGGCTCCTTCCATCCTCCCTTCAACAAATATTTATTTAGTACAGAATTTGTGCCATGTACTATGCCAACCCCTAGGATATAATAGATAAGCAAGACAGACAGCATCCGTGGCCTCATGGAGCTGTAGAAACTTACACCATTGATTCCGTGCACCACAGAAAAGGATCGATTTCACTTTGTAACTGTAGGTAGAAATCGTAAGTAGGACTATGTGTAGGTGTATCCACGTAAAATGCCATCTCATTTGGTACAAGGTTTTCTTGCCTCTAACTTGATTTTGGTTGGTGCATTTATTCCTATCTGATTAAATTTTATAATTCATTCATATACTCAAAAAATATTTATGCAGCGCTCTGTGCTCAGGTGTGAGTATATATAAGATGAACCTACCAAAGTACTGGGTTGGCCAAAAAGTTGGTATGGTTTTTACCATAAAATAAAAGACACATTTTTCATTTTCACCAATAACTTCATTGATCTGGTTTTTCTGAATATGCTGGCTACCTCCAGCTATTGGCTCCTAGTAGGGAGAGGCCAGGGGTGCTGCTAAACATCTTCTAATACATAAGACAGCCCAGGGAATTATTTGGCCAAAATGTCAACAGTACCAAGAAACTTTGCAAACCACTTTGACACATTCAATTAGTCATAGCACTTTCTCCATACACTGCACAAATCTTTTTTATTTTTGTGTTTCAGTTGTGTTTTTACCTTTCTTGAAATAATAAAGCATAATATGCCAAAAATGTTGCATATCTTCTTCCATCTTCAACAGTATAATGGCTGCACAAAAATTCACAGATTTTGGTAAGTTTTTTTAAATGCATGCTGATATAATAGCTGTCACAACACGATCTAACAAAATAGTTTTGAATGGCGTTAAAGACAACTATGCACTACTAGAGCCATCGTATGGGAAAAACTAAACAAACTTTTTGGCCAACCCAATACTCCCTGACTTCACAGAACTTCCGGTCTGGTCAGTGAGACTGTATATAATTATACGTGTAACTATGCTAGTAAACAAACAATTACAAATTAGCCAAGTGTCTCCAAGGAAAAGCTCAGTGTCTTATCACAGGGGAGTCCAACCTAGTCAGGGTGGAGAGCGGCGGGGGGACTTCTGGGCATGACAAACAGCACAACATCATTGCCACTTGAGCTGGGGAGCTGTAGGTGGACATTCTTGTTCTGTGTGGTTTTAAAGACTGAGTGTGAAGGCGTTTACAGACTTGAACTGTTAGCCTGTGAGCACTCTGGGTCTGTGCAGCTTATTCTCCTTTCCCCATCTCACAGTTGCCACTAGGTGGGCATTTTTCCATTCACAGAAGTGCCATAGACAAAGCCTAGACTTTGGGACTGCAGTTGCATGCAGCAGCCCTGGCCAAGGTCAGCTGAGCCTGGCCCAGGCCAGCAGAACTTCCCAGACGAGCCCTGTCCAAAAAGAGGCCCTGCATTTGTTGTCTGTACCCCACTGGCGGTGGGCGAGCCACTGAAACCCCTCTGGGCTGTATTTCCACCTGTGGCATGAGGACGTGCTTCCTCCGCCCCTCAGCGTCCTTTCCTGTCATCATCCCTCCTTTGCCATGTGCCCACAGGGCATGCAGCAAGCCACGCTGCACAGCCACTCCTCACAGGCCTGCAGCGATGGTCCCTGAGACCATGTCTGTGAAGTGCCACATGTTCCAAGGAGGGGGGCACTCTCCAGAAGGAACATGAGGGAATCGTAATTACTATTGCGCCTCTGTGGAGAGGCCATGGGTACTTGGCACGGCGCCACCACCTTCTCTGAAGACAGCTGCTGCCTGGCCACGTGTGCGCTCACGATCGCAGACTGTTCTGCCTCACACCGAGCTTGCCCTGGGCGGCAGCAGGCACTGCCTGTTCATCTGCCCGGCTGTGACGAGCAAGGATGCAGATGAGGGCTGGTCCCCACATCTTGGAGCTATCAGTCAATGTTTATTCATTCAGCAAATATTTACTGAGTGTTTACTGTGAGCCAGGCATGAGGCTAGACACTGCTAGGGCACGAAGGCTGGTAACAGAGGAGAGAAACCTCTGTTTATGAAACACTAGCTATGGGGCTCAACACCAGGCCAAACAATATCTCATTAATCCTTTTACAGATAAAGAAAACTGGTGTCTAACAACATATACAGGGTCACAGAGTTAGTAGGTGGTGGAGCTGAGACTTGATTAAATGTCAGCCCAATTCCAAACACCAGTACACTCTTTACAGTACATTGTCTGCTTCAGGAACTGCAAAGGTTCCCATGATCCCCACCTCCGCAGAGTTGATATCCGCATCCTTAGCCACGTCAGCCCCTTAGCTCCAGCTTACTGTAATACACAGTCCTCACAGAAAGTCACATTCTCCTGCTTCCTACCCTGGAGTTACCCTGGTAAGCAATGTCTTTTCTCAGTCTAATGCTGGGTGGGAATTCACAGGGGCAGGTGGGAGGGAAGACTATTCCAGGCAGAGGAACCAGCGCCTGCAAATTCATGTAAGCGAGGCAGGTTTGTCTAGACAAGGGGGACCTGGGTGTGTTTGGTGAAAGGGAAAAAGCAAGAAGTACCCACGGATAAAAGGGCTAACTGGTGGTGGGATGATGGGACGGAGCCGAGCCTCCAGTGGAGGAGGTACGGGTGAGAGCCTTCATGGTTGGGCAGGAAGAACAGGTAAAGCACATTTACATTCAGTGGATGAAATGATGACCACCGTGACACTTCGAGAAAATGGAAAAGGCTTGGCAGCTTAAGTGGGGAACGGGAAATGTGGGGGGCAATTCGTTGCTGAATTAGTTAAAATAGCCAAACACTGGAAACCATTTCAATGCCCGGCCACGCGGAATTGCTTTAAAAAATTCTGAGACCACTACTGGATGGAATATTTTGCAGTCATTGCAAATGATTATTAGGAAGACTTTGTAGCAACACGAAAAAAGTATTATGATATAACACGGTGAAAAAGTAAAATAAAACCCGGCCCCATTTTTACTCCTAAGTGGAACAAGTGACAGAAGGCGATGGACGGAAAGAGAAAGACATCGGGTTTGGAGACTGTTTTGAGACGGAAAACTGGGGAATTCTATGGAGCAGTAGTTCTAGAAGAAAGTCCACAGATTTCATGAATCAGTTATGCTTACAAAAGAGTGTGTGTGTAGAGTGTATGTGTGAATTTTTTCTGGGATGAGGTGAAGGCTCCAAGACTTCACTATTTCTCACGTCAAGGCTACAGAGGCCCATTCGAATACTGCATCACGAACAATCTTCTGATTGGGATCTTCCTTTGGGTTGGGATTCTGAAAGTGTTCTTGTCTAATACCTACCTCCCAACCTCGGAGGACCCGGTTAGGAGCCCGTCATGATACATGGCTTGCACGTGGGGCCCACGCCGTCCTTCTGCTGGATTCAGCACTGGATGTGCGTGTACTCACACACTGTGTCTTTCACCCCGTGAACACTTTTCATCCAGTCCCCAGGCCCCAAGGAGCTCATCAGGGGACTCTTCTGAGGAGCAAAGGAATTTTTAATAAAATAATTTCAGTGACCTCGCATGGCTTTACAAAATATTAAATTCCCTCCCAATGAATGGTCACTGGGAGAATCAAACTCTATGGCTTTGGAGCCAAGTCTGTGATTCATAAGACAGAAAGAGGTCCCGTGAGACTATTGAACCAAGGTGGCTAATTGCCCAGAAGACCACATGCCCTTAAATCAAGCTGGTGCATTACATGGTGTGAAGGAAGAAGAACAGTGTACAATAAAGAAAAGAAAAATGGCCACTTAGAAAAACAAATGTTTCACAGCTTCTAAATAATTCAAAACAATAGTGTACTTGACTGGGTCATGTGTTTAAGCCAGTTCATACGGTCATGAAAACATTCTGGCATTCTTCTGATCCAGCTCATATTCCTTCACTCACTAAATATTTACTGACCGCCTTCCTTACGCCTGACCTCTGCCTTCTCATCAAAGAGCACAGGAACATATGGCTGTGGGAGTGGGAAGAATAAAGGATCTTAAGGAATGCAGGCTCTGGCCAGCCCACCCTGGGTTTGAATCCACCACCAAACAAATTAGTTATATCCACTGAACCTCACTTCCCTCATCTGTAAAATGGGTAGTATTACTGACTATGCAGGTTGTATGAAAACTGTGAACGGATGTGTGAACAGCAGCAAACACAGGGTACAGGCACAAAGCAGGTTTACTCTTGTGGGTATACACGGAGGAGATAATGAAAGAATGGTCACCTTCTGCCACACTGGTCATTGCGGGGGATCAAGTAAACTCATAAAGTATGGAATTACTGCAAAAAAAAATCAGTAAAATGTTCCAGAGATATTACAATTATGAGTTGTCCCCTAGCCTATGCCTTTTCCTCCTGTGGGTGGGAAGCTGCCTGCTTTCTCCCAAATGTCAGAGGCTCTCCATTTTTCTTGTGGTCTTCCCTCGTCTCTCGGCGCACAAGACATCATTTGCTCTGGTGAGCTTTTCTCTAGACTCTCACTGAGCTTCGGATGAGCTTTACTACACTGAGGGTCAATGTGTCCCCAGACAGAGCAGTATTTTAATTCAACAGCGTTCAGTAGTTATTAAACTATGATAAATGCTAAAGTGGGAAAGATTACACTTAGACATAAGAAGTGTCACTTGAATCACTTAAAAATATTATAATGTATGGCTAATTGCACCTTGACTATATTATCCAGTGCTATGAAAACACTTCGGATCCTTAAGTAAGGTACCATTTAAATACCTATTTCAGAATGTTACGGGTAATATTCTTGAGTGCAAAGGTTGTTAAAGGCCTCAACAGTCATTGAGTATCCATTATGGCTGGGCACCCTGTCCATATTAATTCATTTAATCCTCAAAACAATTCTCTGAGACCATTATTATCACCCCCATTTTACTGGTTGAGAAATTGAAATTCAGAGATGTCAGGTAACTTTCCTGAGGTCACACAGTGAATGCATGACAGAGCTGAGATTTCAGTTCAGAATCCATTGTCATTACAGACATACACAATCGTATACGACACCTTTGCTTTTATACTTAACTTCTCTGTGCTTCAGCTTCCTCATTATCAAATAGTGATGATAATTAGACTGGGTTGTGTGAATTAAGTGATATGATTTATGAAGAGTTCATAACACAGTGCTCAGTACATGGAACTATTATTACATACTGTTTTTATTAGCTCTTAGGTTGCCGTTCTAGCACACTGAATCTAATGACTCCAGAGTTGGGATTCACTTTGGAGAGAAACACTCCCTATTCCCCAACATGGATTCGATATGGCTGAAGCAATAGAGTGCAATGTCTACACAGCAAGACTGGCTACATGGTTTGTGTGGCCCAGCAGAAAATGAAAACCGTGCCCTGTTCAAGAAGTATTAAGAATTTCAAGACGGCGGCTGCAGCAGAGCTTTGAACCCATCACAGGGGTCCTAAGTGCTGGGTCCTGTGCGGCTGCACAGACTGCACGGCCACGGAGATGGTGCTAGTGGAAGTCCAGGACGCCTTGGCTACTTGGCGGCTCTGCAGCCTTCAGCAAAGCACTGGAACTTTCTGAGTCTGTCTCTGATTTCTCATCAATGAAATGGAGACCATTTATGCCTCACAGGCTGTAGAAAGAACCAAAAGCAACGACGGGTGAAACATCCTGGCCTAACCACAAAGCACCTTGCTGGGGGCTCTCAATCCTGACCATGCAGCAGAACCACCTGTGAGCCTGTTTGACCTACGGGAAAAAATGCAGACGCTAGCAGTTCTGGGACATTCAGACCCAGGAGCTCCGGTCTGCAGTATTAGCAAGCTCTGGGCGATTCAGATGCACAGCCAGGATCAAGGAGCAGTGCACTATCTTGCAAAAGATACTTAGTATAGAAACACCCCGTTAATTATTTGGAATTAGGGTGATCCTTTCTTGGTTTTGAGATGGAGTACAGGCAAGACACATTTGAAGCTTCAAGTCCCTCAAAACTCACCCTGTAAAATTATTTCACTGTATCACTTGGTCAGTCAGTGATGGGGGTCTAGGACACACACGAGATTCCTTTGATGCCACAAGGCAAGGAGTCACTCCTCACTTGGAACTGTAACTTCAAGGCTGAAGTTCTCACAGTGAGCTCCCAGACTCCTATCCCCAACCTTCCAGATTCTGGCTGTTGCCTAACTAGAAAAAAACAGCTCCGGGGGGAACAGATAGGCAACAGCGGCCTTTCTTCGGAAATACTTCAAATCCTGGCAGAAAACTGATTGTATGGTGACAGCTTTCATGCCACCTGGCGCGTGTCACTGTAACTCAGCCACATTGTCACCTGAGTGTCTGCTTCCAGAAACAGTAGAATGGCTACGTTTGACGAGTCACATGCATCCTCTCATCAAAGCTGTTTAATTTTTTTTTTAAACAGATTGTGTTCTGCCTGAATGGGGGTATTAATTAAGGTTCTATTATATGGGAAGGCAGGTTGGGGGTACTTAAGAGCTGCAGGGTGGTGGTGATAAGGCAAAGCCAGGGCATGTGTGCAGCCATTAACGGGGTGTTAATTGGGTGGTACATGACCATAAATAGGAAGCACAGAGGTGCCCAGAGTGGTTAGCTGGCACAGAGTAAAGCCCACGTGCTAACCCATAATACAATGCAGGCTCCACTCAAATTTCCTGGCTCTAATCCTCCCCAGCCTCGATACAGACACAGACATGTAGGCTGGGGCCCTGTCTGCGAACACCATGTTATTAGGGTCACCTGCCATTTTAGCCATGCACAGCACACTGCCCTTGGCATGTCAGGGGGCAGAGTCCTGGGCAGGGATGAGGACTGCTGGTCTCTGTCTTCCTGGTACTGAGTGCTCTGAAAGTCAATTCATATACGCCTCCTCAGCCGCAGGAAAGCCTAGGTCATTCTCTCTGCCTGCTGTCTCAGACTTAAATGGGTCCTCTCCAGTTTTCTGTGCAGTCTATGCTGGATGCCTGGGTAGCTGGCTACCCAGAACTGCAAGATACCCAGGAATGAAGAGAGAAGAAAAAGCTCTTTGGGATAATATTCTGTATATTGGAATCCTTTTGGGAAATCAAGCCCTTTCCTCATGTACATCACTGTTGAATTGTAGAATGTTCTTAAGGTCAGCCATCACAACCCCCAGCTTCATGGGTGAAGAAACTGAAGCCCAGAGAAGTTAAATAAGTTGCTCAAGGTCACATAATAAGAAGTGCCATAGGCAGGACTAGAAGCTCCATCAGTCAGGAGAACTCAGTGCGCTTTTTGGAACCCTGCGCCGCATATCTTGGTGTGCTGTAGCAGACACCAACTGTGAGGCCCGTAGTTTCCCCTGAACAGCAGTTACCCTTTATCATGCTTCCTTTAAATATGATTTCTTCACTCTCACGCTGAGCCCACTTTCCATACCTTGCTCCAGTTCTTGGATTATTGCTCCAGTCTAGTTTGGGGCTCTGAAGTCAATGTCAATGCCAAATAGTTCAAAGTCTCTCTCAGTGATCTTGGTGCCCTTTCCCTCCCATCTAAGGTCTCAGCCCAGCCCCTCTGGGCAAGCAGTTAAGATTTTCAGTGGCTACGAGCCCCCTTCCTGGACCTCTTCTCTCTTTTTCAAGCCCAAACATCAGTGCTGCGTTCGCATGCACATGTCACACAAATTTTTCTACTCTTTCCACTTCCAGCATAGCTTCTATTTCCAAGGAGTCAAAGGGCTTTTCAGAGTCCATAAAAGTCTATGTACACAATGGCATTTTATACTCAGCAGTCTTCCCTGGGACTTTTTCATTTTCTGCAGGTGATCCTGAGTTGAGAAATGACTTCTAAATCCTGCGTACTCTGGTGGCTGATTAAAGTCGAGAAGTCCCTGTAGTCTTCTCACCAGTACTTTTGTGAAGATTTTGCATAACTACTGAAAACAGTTTAAAAGATCATGCCTGTGATCTATTAAACAAGATTTTTTAAAAGGGAGATAAAGGGTTTAAAAAGAACACATGAAACAGAAATGGCTTGGTTCTGCTTATTATATGTTCGGAATTGTAAGAATAACACACTTACTGCTAATTAAGCAAGTCATTTATCATGAAGCACTTGCCAGAAAACATATTTGAATTCCCCCAAATTCAAATAAAGAATTAGTGGGTAAATAATTTATGTTCAAGTAATTATTTGCAAGACTTTATTTAAACTGGAATCGAGTGAAAGTAATTCAGAGATGTTATTCCGTGCATCATGTCATAAGGTTGTTTAATTAGAATGACGACTTGCTCCTCTAGGTGAAAGGAAAGGAAAATGTGAACGGTAGAGACAATTCTCTTTGGCTGCTCAGCACGAGCTGGTCAAAATGGTTCGAAGGAAAGAGGGTGCTTCGGATGATGCCAGTAACACCGTAGAGAAGCACAGAATTTCCAGAGAAATCGAACTCCGGGGCTCAGGGGCATTTCCTCTGTAGAAGCAATAGAAAGCAGAAACAGTAGCCAAAGCCTTAAAAAACTCCCACCCATCCCTAACGCACACAAACTCGGTGACACCTACATCTGACGCATACACCCTTGCATGCAGACACCTTCACACACACCTCTTCCCGGCTGAAATAAATCACAGTGCCAATCCCACCCCTAATGACAAAACACGTCCCAGATGTTGTCAAATTGTTTTCACAGAGTTTAATGAGTTGAGCATCCAGAGACAGACTTGTAGTTGCTGCCCGTCCTTAGGCTTTTAACTTTTCCAGTGTGAAGAATTAGAGACACTTGGGCCTGGGGACTTAAAATTGTGGGGCTGGGGGGTGTCCAAAGTCTCTAGATCCATTTTCTCTAATTCAAGAGACAGATACTGTTAGATTGCTTCTCAGCTTCCATTCCTCACCAGCTGGTGGCTAGTCTTTCTATGGCATTCTTGGCTCGTCTGTACCCTTTTCCATGATGTGGAGCTCTCGGGCTGGGAATTTTGAGTGAGATGGATTGGACGAGCTGAGTCCAGCTATACCCCACTCCCACCGACCTAGGAGCCACTGAGGCCCCTGCTGAACGATGTGGTGGAAGAGTCTCTTATCTTAATACCGTCCTGAAGAAAGATCCATTCAGGGGTAAACCCCAAGAGTCTTAGGGGACGAGGATGTAGAAACACCATGGGGTTCGGTCCCTTTTACCCCTTTGTTCAATTCCTTTTAGCCAGGAAATCAAGCCACTGCCAGCCCAGCTGAAAAGCTGATGGCAAATCTAAAGCAAAAAGTGTAGGTTCTGCTAAGGATGGATGCACAAGATTATTCATGTTCAAAGAACAAAATGAGGCAGTACATGATAAAATTCTCCTTCTACGCCTCAGGCCAAGCCTCTGAATACTTCTTTGGTCTAGAAATTTACAAAGAGAGCTTCACAAACTTCTATCTTTGTCATTACTATAATACTGTAAGATTTCCCTATATAATACAATAAAGTGTAACTAAAAACATTAACCCTTCAGATGATGGATGACTGTGTGAACTTGGGGCGACAATGACTTACAAAGCTATTAAAAGAAGGAATGGCTCCTAAGATAAACTATACATAATTGCACATGAGATCGACGGCATATGCAGAATCAAAACTATACAGCACACGTGCTGTTGGGATGAGAATGGGGATGGAATGTGACCTGCACAGGGTAGGCTGGGATGCAGCTGGGTCCTCTAGCTCAGTGGCCCCCACCTTCTTGGAACCCCAGGGACCGGTTTCGTGGAAGACAATTTTTCCATGGACTGGGGAGTGGGGATGGTTTTGGGATGATTCAAGTGCATTACATGTATCGTGCACTTTAGTTCTATTATTCTTGCACTGTAATGTATAATGAAATAATTATACAACTCACCATAATGCAGAATCAGTGGGAACCCTGAGCTTGTGTTCCTGCAACTAGATGGTCCCATCTGGGGGTGATGGCAGACAGTGACACCTGAAGTGTGTCGCTTATGACCAGTCTACTCCATAATCTCGTTTTGGTTGCTGCAGAAAACCTGCTTCACAAAGATGGGATGTTGGACATGGAAGCAGGCATTTCAGCGCCATTGTGGCAACCTCAGGATACTCCACCTTGACTTTAATCCAGAACGTACGGAGATTTGAAGTCGTCTCAGACATGCTTTTAAGGCCACCACCATCTGCAATCTGCAGCAGTTGACCCTCTTCTAGCACGGACAGAGTCGGTTCACCTGGCTTATTCACAAATGGGTCGTGGATCCATTCCTTCCCAGTTTGGGGGTCTTTAGTGGTTGGGAAGTAATGCTCGGACTCTCGAAAGCTGAGAGAGGTGATCACTCACCAACTGGGAGAGAGAAGGTCCCGGCTCAGTCTCTTTCAAAATCTCTGCTAATGTTTGAAACATGCCAAAAATCCCAATGTTCCCTCGTCACCCCCATAATTCTGGTTTGGCTTTGAATGCAGTCACTTTATCTGCTGACTTGAACACAGTTGTCATTCTCCCTTGAAGTGACAGATTGAGTTCATTGAACAGGTTGAGTATGGGTTTTAAATGTTTACTTTTATAACTATGTAAATATTTACACTGCCTTAAAGTCAAATACACAAAACCAGGTATATATACCAAGAAGTGTAACTCCCAGCATTCATCACTGTCCTCTTCACTGTGCTCCCTCCTTCCCACAACAAGTAACTTTAAAAAAGTTATGGTTGATATTGCACTTGGATTCTTTTAAAGGTATGGGCAGCTTCCTTTTCACTGTACACTTTACATAATTTTTTAGTACAGAACCAATGGGTTTTCTGTAGACTTTTTCAGCCACGTCTGCAAGGCTTTTACCACCCGCTTGTTAAACTTCAATTCATTTTGTTTCCATGGAAGAAAGGAAACCCTTTGAAATCATTTGTTAGCTCTAAAAGAGCACAGCTCTCTGGGATTTCTTACCATTTGTTGCACGAGCAGCAATGTTGCACTTTTTTCACCACTGACTCAAGTCAGTGTCGAAGTCTTAATTCATGGTATTTATGATGGCAGTGACTGCACGAAATGATTCACACTTTCTGGGAAACGTGGCTGAGAGACCGACGGAATGTAGTAGTAGCGGGAGGAGTATGTGCCTCCTTTGCATCTAAGTGCACAAATGCAGGACATGGTGGACGACCTGGGGGCACACAGAACTTTCAATTCAATGTTCTGCTCAGTGTTCCTTGATGATTATAAAACTGGTCCAAGATCAAAGGTATTTTATTAAACTGCCAATATATGGGATAAAAAGTTCTTATTAGTGCCCTTCAATACCATGGACTGTGTAGAGCATTAGAGTAACGTCATTTTTTTTTCCAGAAACATTTCCACTCTTTGGCATCTCTACGCTTAATTACTTCAACAGTGCCCCAGTTGGTTTTCCTGCTTTACCCCTGTCCCTCCACTCAAAACCCTTCTTTACCTAGCATCTAGAGCTGAGGGAAGTAGACCTACTAGGTTTTAAGACTTATTATACAGCTACAGTAATTAAGACAGTGTGGTGTCAGCATAAAGATAGACAAATAGACCGATAGAAAAGAAGAGAGAGCCCATATACAGGCCCTTTCAATTGCAGATGCGTGCTTTATGATTGATATGGTCCTAGAGACCAATAGGAAAGGATGAACACACTCCCTTATGACCATCTTTCCATCTCAACTGCTATTCACAGACATTTTAAATAGCTACAGGATATTCCACTGTATGAATATGACATCATTGTACCATAATCTATTTAACCATTTCCCTAACCCTTAACATTTAAGCTGCTCCTATTCGCTATTATGAACAGTGCAGTCATGGGGATTTTTGCATCTAAAATGTTGAACATAGATGTAGTATTTCCTCATGATTAATTCTTTGGATGGAAATAATAGGTCAAAGGGTTTGGCTATTTTGGGAAATCTTGGTCTACATTTTTAAAGTCTTCCCTGAAATGCCTTATACACCCAACAGCAGTCTATGAAAGAGTCAAGGTCACCTCTTCTGATAACACTGAGTATATACTTTAAAATCCTTTTGCATTTAGAGGATGAGGAAGGGTACTTCGTGGTTGTTTTAATTTGCATTTACTTAATGACAAATGAAGCTAACCATTTTTTCCCCCAAATGCTAACTGGCCCTTAATAGTTTTTCTTTTGTGAAATGTTTGCTTCTACTCTTGTACCAGTTACTGAAATGCTCTCTCACACATCATTTGAATCCACCATAACCATTGTGAAATTAATATTTTTAAGCAACTATTGTGTACCTGGTACCTCTGCCTGAATACTTTTATATTCTTTTATGGACCCACAAGACAAGGTCCAAAGTCTGTAACCACAGCATGACCTGCACCAAAACTGCTGTAGCACAACCTTCCACCAAAATCACCATGGGTTTCCTCACACACACCCTTGATCTTGACCAATCTGGTCTGCTCATTGGGATATTTTCCCCTCTTCATGCTTTGGCTCTCTTCTTAAAATTTCCTTCTTTTCATTTGTTTAGTTTCTTACCTCCCTTTAGCCTAGTTCAAGTGCATTATCTCTTTAAATCTTCCCCTGGGAGAACATTTCTGACCTTCTGGGAACTTTCAGATGTTTAATGATACAAACTGGTTTCTAAGCCACGAAGGAGTAAAGGTGTTAAGCTCAAGTAAAGGTTATGTTGGCATTACTCAGTGCCAGTGGCGAAGCTGGTGAAATAGCGATCGTTGGGCCATTCTGGAACATTTTCACTTTCTGCCTCTGTCACCCATAGTCCTAATCTCAGCACAGGGTAGGGCTGTATTGTGGGCTGGTGGACTTTGGGAAAGGAAGCAGCAGTGTATGGAGTAAAATAAAATAATTGCCAAGGTTTTTTTCGCCCTATTTAAAATTTTTGTTCTCATATAATCTCCCTATTGTATCATGCACTTACTGCCCCAAATCTAGTCTCTTTCTGTCCCCATTTATCCCCCTTTGTCTTCTTCCATTTCTCCCATACCTCCCTTCTTTCTGACAATGAGGTGTGTGCTGGTATCATATTGTGGTTTTAATTTACACTTTTCTGATAATTAGTGATGTTCAGCATCTTTTCATATATCTATTGGCCATCTGCATGTTATCTTTGAAGAATTATCAATCAGGTTATTTGTCCATTTTTTAAGTTGGATTGTTTGTTTTCTTGGTGTTGAGTTATAAATCCTTTAATCATTTTGGAAATTAACCCCTTATCAGATGTGTCATTGGTGAATATGTTCTCTCATTCAGTGGGTTGTCTTTTCATTTTGTTAATGGTTTCTTAAATACCAAGTTTCATTTCTGCTCTTTAAAGGCTGTGTTTCCACAACTTAATGCTCTTCATCTATATACTTGGGATAGAAATATATTCTCCAGGATTACTGTGGGGATTACATAATTAGTGTGTCCAGAGTATGCAAAGAGCCTGCCACAGAGCCAGACTCAATATAAGGAAGTTCGTGTTAATATAAGCAGAAAAGACTAGTATTCTGCTGGTCAGTTCTGGGTTTGCATCAACGAATAGGTTGGGTCAACATGAGAAAAAATAAAAACAGGCACATCCAGGACAGTAAAGGATGGAGGCTGGAGTCTTATCTGGAGGCCATCACTAAAGCAGTTATCCTACTCAGTGGGGCCCTAATTACCGTGCTGTGTGAGGGGTTAATAGTATGGAAAGAGCAGAGATATGATCAATGCTTATTTCCGACTGAAGACAGCATCCAGTGTTACTGAGACGCAGTGGAAACAACAGCCAGAGGTGTCAGAGTCTGAAAACAGTAACTGGAAACTTCTGGAGGAATGCAAGAGTGACAGCTACATTATTTGGATCTACAAGGAGAAACCGAGAAAGGAGAGTTGAAATGCAAAGTACAGGTAAAGAGTAACCAGGAAAAAGAATGTAAAAGCAGCAATATGGATTTTGGAAAAGGTGGGGTGTAAGGTTGAAGGTACGGAACAGAATGAGGAGTGGCAGCATAATGTTGAAGAGTATAGTTTGTGAAGGAGATATAGCATCCATAAACACGTATGCACCATGCAATACAACAGTTAAATACATAAAGGAGAAAAGCTATTCAGTATACAAGAAGACTTTAAAATAAAAGAAGATTTTAAGATATCTATCTATATCTATATATCTATACAGATATAGATCAGAATTGGACATATCTAGAAGAAAAAATAGGTTAGAATAGGGATTTTAATATAAAAACTCATAAACTAGATAAATTGCTACAGTTAACATTATCTGAGGAATTAGTGAACGTACTGAATCAAGAAAATGCAATCGCTGATATCAATATAGTGAAAAATAGATAAAAATTTTCTTTTGTACTGATCTGTTTAAATACCTAGAGAACCCAAGAGACTCAATAAAACATTAGTCAAATAAATGAGACAATTTAGGAAAAATAGTAAAGATAGACAAAAATCAATAGCTTCACTCTCTAATAGAATAAGCACCTAGAAATTAGAAAGGTAAAAAATGACAATAGGGATTTAAAAAATACTATAAAAATATATAGAAACAAATGTAACATGAAAGGAACTTGAACCCAGGCTATATTTTTCCATGGCAGCTACAGCTCCTCTAGAGATATCTTAACTTCAGCTGTGGGTTGTGGGGAGTGGGGGGTTGTCCCTCTTCCAAGGTCTTTGTTCCATCCTCGTGTTCTTTCCTCCATTCCAGGAATAGTACCTGCTTCCTGCATTTGCTGGCTGTGTACTGTGTGTCCTTAGAGTCTTCTTTTAACCCTTTTAGAAGTTAACCACCTTTTATTAGTTAATAAATCTTTATAAATATACCATGTTTAAATTACTGACGTGGTTTCTATCTCTGACCAGACCTTGACTAATACAGATCTATATAAATAAAATTATAAAATCTTATTAAAAGATCCCAAACAAGAACCAAAAAGATAGAAAGGTATTTTCTTGGATAGAAAGACTTAATATTACAAAAATATCCATTCTTCCTAAAATACATATATAAAGATAATGCAATTCTTATTAGAATTCCAACAAACTTTTCATTTTGGGAAATAGATTAAAAATATCTTAAATTCTAATGGAAGAGTAATCATATGAGACCAGCCAAGAAGAGCATACAGTGTAAGGACTGTGAGGAGGGATATGGTCTGCCAGAACAGAATGTCACAGTAATCAAATCTGAGTGGTACTGGCAGAGAGACAGACAAAGGGATCAGTGGAATAGAATGAAAAACCCCAGGAAAAGATCCTAGGACACATTAGAATTTCACGTGTCCTAGGATCATGTGGCAGAGAGTGGTTTATTTAACAACTTGTGCCAGCACAAATGGTTAGCCATCTAGAGCAGGGGTGCATCGAGTTTTTTCTGTAAAGAGCCAGATATAAAATATCTTAGGTCTTGTGGCCCTTATTGTCTTTGCCACAACTATACAGTCCTGCCATTATAATTTAAGAGCAGCTATAGACAATATATAAATGAGCGGCCATGCCGATGTTGTAATAAAACTTTACTTACAAACACAGCCTGTGGGCCATAGCTTGCCAACCTCTGGTCTAGAGGAAAATGAAATTAGCTCCCTGTCTCTAAACAAATAAAAAATAAATTTCAATGGAGTAAAGACTTAAATATAAAAGTTCTGATCATATGAAGCAGGGCATCCATCAGAATCAAGTAAAAAAACCCAGAAGCCATAAAAGAAAGTTGGACGTATTTCATTACATAAAAATATAAAATTTTATACAACAAAAGATGCCAGAAACAAAGTGTAAAGACAAAACAATGGATTCAAGAAAAATTTTTGTACCACAGATGACTGGTGCCTCCGAACTATAAGGGGTTCTTATTACCAATAGGCAAGAAAAAAGACCACCCCATAGAAAAATGGGCAAAGGGTATGGATTTTAGTTTAAGTGCATTTGGAAGCTATTGGAGGTTTTGAGCAGGGGAGTGATAGGACTTGCAGTTTTATAAAGACCACTCAGGCTACTATGTGGAGAACGGATTGCTAGGGGCAAAGGGCAATCATGGAAAGAGGGAGGCCAGCTGGGATATTTCTGCAGACTCCAGAAGGCTTAATAGGTGTTCAATAAGTGTGGGCTGGCTTTTGATGAAAACATCTATAGCATGCTGCCTATGGCATCTAGGCCAGGGTTCCTGAGCTGACTTCCTGATCCTTTCTCTGAGGGGAGGTGAGGTTCAGAATGTGGTATGACTCTTAAATTTTTCTAGGTAGGTGAATGTGAATCCAGGGTGAGCTGGAGAGAATCCTGCCTTCCTGGCCCACGTAGTTGTCTGATTGTTCTTGGCTCTGGTATGTGGAGAGGCTGAGGGGGGGCAAGAAGACTTGTTACAACCTTGAGGAACTGGGGAATTCTTGGCCAAATAAGGCCAGGAGTGGGAAGAAGAGGATGAGCCTGAGAAGGAACAGGGAAGATTGACAAACACAGGAGGGGACAAGGACGTGTGCCTGCAGTCCCTGACTGGGGGAAGGCTGCACCAAATAATTTCTTCTTTGCTCAGGAGGTGTGGCAACCTAACGACCTCGGTGCAAGTCATTTTCTCTACATGCGAAGCCAAGAGTTTCTATCCGATATGTGGTCTGACTAACATAACAATGTGCTTCTCCTCAGACATGGGATCTACCCAGCCCGCAGCAGGACCGGCAGCTGGAGTGACCCCCAAAGGAGTGTCCACCCTCCCTGGACAGCATTTAGGGAGCCCATGGCAAAAAATCCGAGGCTGCACAGCCGCAGTGGACCTGGAGCTGGTAACTCAGGCTCTGTGCAGAGGCTCCGCTCTTTCAAATGTAAAATAGAAAACATCCTGGACAGGGGGGATCTCCAGAGAAAAATGCAAGAACGCACACAGACGTGAGCTGCTGGGGAGAGACCGTGGAGCTGACATTTGCTGCAAAGGGAAGAGAATAGCACCGCTGCAGAGGGACCCTGCAGCCTGCGACAGAGCTGTGTGTGGCTTATCTTCTCGGAGGCCCCTCTGCGGCCTGCAATCCCTTGTGGAGCAGGCAAAGGAAAGTGGATCTGAAGGAACTGAGGGGTGGGGTGGATACTGTCAGTTCTCCTACAGATCTGCACCTCACAGCTGCCTCTGGGCAAATTGAGGATGTTCAGTTCTCCATGACCAAGCCTGTGTCTGGTTCTTCAAGGAGATGGGCACAAAGGGTCCCACTCATAAAATATGCTGGCCTCTGACAAAGCAGCAGAGTCCTGTACTGCACACAAGCACGCATTTCTGCACACCGGGAATAGTGCGTGCCTTCCAGACAGTACTGCCACGTGGAAGGCACTCAGGAAATTTTGAAACCCTTCGATCATTTTCTCATTGCAGAAATGCCTCTCAAATACTGCATACTCAACATGCACATCCTGAAAAGACAAATAAATGAGATTATTTTTAAGGCATGTTCTAACAATCCATCCAGATGTGGAAACCAGGGAACTTCAGTCCCTGCCACGATGTCTGATCCTCTAGACATGAAATTGGCAAACTGCTGCTGAAGGTCCAAGTCGGGCCTGCAGCCTGCTTTTGTAAACTGCTATTTATTATTGGAACACAGCCACACCTGTTTGTTTACACATTGTCTATGGGTAGCTTTCAAGCTCCAATAGCAGGCAGTCTTGAGTAGTCATGACAGAAATATATAGGCTGAAAAGCTGAAATAGTATCTGGCCCTTTATAGAAAAATTTGTTAAACCATGCTCTAGGCCACTACCTGGTCAGCAGGTCTGGGGGGAGGCCAAGGATTCCACATTTCTAGGAGGCTTCCAGGTGATGCTGATACCAATCTGTGAGGCACTCTTGGAGTGGCAAGGTTCTACGACACTCTTTTCAAAAACAAAAGTATGATGAACTAGTATACATCGAGTACCAACCAGGTATAAGTCATGCATCTAACCCTGTGGCTGCACATGACCTGAGTACACCACAGCCAGAGAAAGTCTTGGGCATCCATTTTCCTTGCTCCATCAGCATTGCTCACTGATGTAATCCTAGCAGCATGCTCCAAAGGAAGGGACTGGAAAGTGTAAGAGGGAGGCAATTAGAGATGATGGTGTACAAGTTGCTTAGTCTGGCATCCAAGATCAAGGTCACAGAGTCTTCTGAAATTTTTTTTAAATTGATTTTGAGAAGGAGAGACAGACAGACAGAAAGAGACAGACATTGATTTATTGTTCCACTTATGCACTCACTGGTTGCTTCTTGCACGTGCCCTGACCAGGGATCAAACCCACAAC
The DNA here is from genome assembly GCA_004027735.1 of Carollia perspicillata. NCBI lineage: Eukaryota > Metazoa > Chordata > Mammalia > Chiroptera > Phyllostomidae > Carollia > Carollia perspicillata. Next base: position 14,595 of record PVKM010007575.1, on the reverse strand, counting down.
TTTGGCGTATCAGGATGACACTAGCCAACTGAGATACTGGTCCAGGGCTAGCTACATCAGTTTTCAAATCAGACAGATCCGGATTTGAATCCCAGGCCCACCACCTACTAAATGTGTGAGTATGGATAAGAAGTTTCAACTCTTAAATCCCACCTTTCTTATTTCTAATATATTTACCTTGCTGAGTTATCATAAGGAGATGAGATAATGCATATAGTGATTAGTTGTAAGATTTTGACTAAAATAATAGAAATAATATGATGACCATAATATTAATATTGTTTTAGTTCCTCAGAGGTATTCATGTTTTCATAGGGAATAATTGCTTCTTTACCCAAATTAAGAGCTCTGTTAGAATTTCAGTGACAGTGACAGAACTGTTTCTAGGTTTATGTCTTAGAAGGTGGCCACTTAATAAAGGTAAGAGGCCTGGAAAGTTCTTAGGCAATGACCTTGAGAAACAAAAACACAAGCCATATATGTGGAAGTCAAAAGAGCAATGCCAGATATTGGAGTGGCCATCAGGTGACACTCAGATCTTAAAACATCTAGTTCTTGGAGGTCCTTTTCATCAGTGAATTCTGATGGACTACCCTGGAATTGGTTTACGGTGGGACAGCCACGAGCCTTTTACCATGTAGGCGTTCCTTCTATTTGGTCAAAGGTGACATCATCCAGTGAGTAAATCTATAAGTAAGCTCCTTCACATAAACTAGGAATACCTCAGAATCCATTTTTCCAGTAGCCTGGAGAAAGGGCCCAGTAGCAAAGAGAAGTATTTCTTTCACTCCAAGGCCAGTCATCCCAAAATTCCACCTGCACTGAGAAAATAGAGGGCAGTGCAGGGATCAGCACATCCCTGGATTTCCATCCCACCTGACAGCCTATCACGTGAGACTGTGTGAGTCCCATTTCCTTGGTTTACTAATAGCACTTGGTACATGCATCATGTGAGCAAATGACAAGGTCCTGAAGTTAAGACTCATTCACGCCGAGTATGTTACCCAGTGGATTCACACCACACAAGCAAATCCTTATCATTTCCCTTTTGGAAATCTCATATTACATTCTGCTTCATGAATTCCACAATTCCATGGTAATACAGATTAACATTTTGAAAAAAATAAAACAAGTAACATTCTGCTTAGGGGAATTTCAGACATTAGGCTTCTGATGAGAAAAGAGGGGTAATGTTGAAGACTTCAGGATAGCACATTATCTTAGAGAATGAAAAACCATTCATTGTTTTCATTTCCCAAGGCTATGGGAAGAATTATTTAAAGATTATTTTTATAACTTTGAGTACAATTAATTTTTATAAAGCCCATGGACAATATTCCTATTTTTAATGATTATTCCTCCTCTTTCTCCCAAGAGCTTTTCAGTTGGACATTTTTCTTTTCAATTAAAAAAAAATGCATAGATGTGACTCAAGAGGGCTGGCAGTATTTTCAAAAACCAGTAGTAATTCATTCAGGCCCATACATAGTCATATACCTTTACACACGTTTCACAGAAACACGCCATACACACCCACCTCTCTTCGGTGTGGTACCCTTCCTTGGTGGAACACACGGGAAACTTCCATATATCAGAGATCACTTATGACAGCCCTATCTTCTGTGTAAAAGGTCATCTCCCAGCAGAAGAACAGCTCGCCTAGTTAAAGGGAGACCGATTTTTAAGCGCTCTGCCAAGCTGAAGATGGAGTGAATGAGGGAGAGAGGAAGATGTCAGATTTCAAATGCAGGGCACGCTCATTGCACGCTCGGGTGCTGAGCTGGTGGGAGGGGGCAGAGAAACCTCTATTTAGAGATGATTGGAAAAAAATCAGCACTACACAGTGCACTCCGAGAAGGAACGGGGGAGGTTGTTCTCTCTGTCTCTTCAGAAGTGACAAGATGGCTGTAGTGGACACTTAAAGCAGCAGCAAATGGTGGCGAGGGGCTTCCCCGGCTGGAGGAAGTGAGTGAGAGAGAGAGAGAGAGAGAGAGAGAGAGAGAGAGAGAGAGAGAGAGAG
>PVKM010007575.1:0-12475 GCA_004027735.1 Carollia perspicillata | reverse complement strand
TATGAAACTCAGGTGGAGAAAAGGGATGCCGAAGGACGGGACCGTCGACAAGGAAAGTGGTCAGAGAACAGCAGAGGATAATAATGATCTGGGAGAAGCAGCCTTCCAGGAAAGTATGTTGACTCCGAGAAACAGAATTTGCAGTATTTTAAACCCTTGAACTATAACTAGGCCAGATGATCAAAGGTACAAAAATATCCCAGCTCTGTAAAAGCTCATCGGCAGGTTTAAAATCTGTCTAAAATGATTCCAACACTACTCCAGATAAACGGGCAGGAGATTGGAAGCACAGACACAGGGCAATCTCCAAGCAAACCTGCCAAGCAGGCGATGCAGACCCGGGCGGTCCACCACCTCCTCTCCCTGACTGCTCCCTGGCTACCTTCCTTCCAGGAGGGAGGACTCCTTGACATTCCCGGTTGCACCTGGCACCCATCAGTCTTGACATCACTCTTTGAAGGCCCGTGTCACAACCGGCCAATCTGACAGACCAATCTGGGTGACTGTGTTTTCCCTCCTTCAGAACAGAGTTACATCGAGCTAGGCCTTCTCCTTCACCAGGCAGATGCCCAATGCAAAGAGAGCAAAGTGGTAGCAATTGCAGACAACATGTGTAACCCCTCTCGCAGTACATCTGGGGCTGGAGTCTTTCTATCACCCTGAGAGAGAACTGGTCTCTGTGGGTGCAGATGTGTGTTCTGCGTCCTTCTCTCCTGCCACTCACCAAACCACACTACTCAAACAAATACGCATCCCCCCACACAAAGATACACACATGTGTGCCACACAGGAGCGTGCCACTCATGAGCACACTTGTGGTATTATCATAGCCTTTTTATTCCTTGGACTTCTCAGTACTGTCTAAATAAAGTGAGGGTTGGTAAAGTATGGCTCATGGGCCAAATCTCGTCCACTGCTTTTTTTGTCAATAAAGCTTTATTAGAACACAGACATACCCATTTATGTATTGCCTATTTGTGTGTTATCTTTTGCACTATAACAAGGTTGAATGGTCAGCCACAGCAGAGATTATATGACCCACAAAGGCTAAAATATTTATGGTCTGGTCTTTTAAGGAAAAGTTTGTTAACCTCTACTCTAAAGTAGCACTCATACTTAGAAAATAGAAAATTTTTTTAATTTCCAAAAGGTCGTTCCCTCATTTTTTAAAAATTACTTTATTGCTGTTCAGTTACAGTTGTTTGCATTTTCTCCTGGCTACAACCCCCCACTTCCCTTCATTTTAGAGTGATTCATGGGCATTCACCTCTTAGACTCATAGAGCCCTACAGTTAGAAGGCATGTTTTAGATTTTAGTCCCACTAAAGCGTAGTGTGTGATTCTCTTCTGGAGTACCTGTGGATGTCCCATCTCTCTCAACAGTTCCAATAGAGGAAACATACCGTTGCTCACAGGGAAGCCCATGATGTTTCTCAACAACTCTGTGGGAAAGTTCTCTTTTTAAGCGAGGATGAAAATCTGATTTCCCATCATTTATATCCATTGGTTCCCATTCTGCCTTTTGGGGTTGGTCAGGATGAGGGGGGGAAACCCTTTTAAATGACACATCAACTATTTGGGGACAACTAACAAGCCTTCCCTTTGTATTCTGCTTCTCCGCATTAAGTGTCCCCAGGCCCTTTATTGTCCCTTGTGTGGTGTGATGTGAGCTCTCCGGCTCCTCTGTCACCTCTCCTTTGTCCTTTTTACATTTAGGTTGCGAGGACATGGATCCGTCCTCAAGTGGGGCATTTATCTGTGGTCATAGTTCTGACATCTCACCAGAGGATCTTGCAGAGGGCAGAGGGCAGAGGGCAGAGGGCAGAGGCTGGCCACTCTCTTTCTGGCGTCCCAGGCACAGGGCAGCACCCTGATCTGATCAGGCCTCATGGCACCCTTGAGAATGGTCACACCAAGCCTTGTACTTGTGCTGGAGGCCTAGCAGGGATTCCACTAGAGAGCTGGCTCTAGAGAGTGGTGCATTTTGAATTAACCACTCCAGAAATCATAAAACAGGATTGTCAGATTCATTATGGAAAAGGCTGTGCTGAATATAATGCTTTAAGTACATGTGGTGGCTGCTGGGGATACAACTGGTATTAGTGGCTTAAGGGGCTCAGAAAATTTCCGAGAGACCATAACAAAAGAACAGCCTGTGTTTGGTGAGAACAATGGAGGATGGACCCTTTTCCTTCCATTGATGAAAGGAGAGCTTTCTTATTATTTAAAAATTTGACACTCCAAATACCCACTTCCCCCCAGTGTACCATGTCAGAGCTACTAAGGAGCAAGTAAAAAAAAAAGTAAAAAAAAAATCATTAAACAACCCCCCAAAAAGAGGGCTCAATGAGGTCTCATTCCGTGGTAACGAGCTCCAATTTAACACGATCATTATTTCTGACATTAAAGGCCTGAGAATAGTGTCACATGCCCAGAAGCTATTTTTTTTTTTTACCCGCTAATCCCAGAAATAAGAAGCGGCCATTAGGGACAGTGAGTCAGGGGCTATAAAGTGTTTTAAAATAGGAATGTTGCAACAGACTGACTTGGACATGTGAAGCACAGCCTACACAAGGCTTTTAGCCACCTGTGGGTGCCTCCAGCTTCCACCACCTTGGCTGACCTCTCAGCCAGGATGGCCAAAGGTGGCGCTGTGACTGTTCAGTGAGTAACTGGGGGCGTGGGTTTGCTGGATTCTGGGTTCGAGGTCTGACTGTGCCCCTTGTGCCCAAACCATACGCCTTTGGGAAATTTTACTTAAATTCCCCATGTCTCGGTTTGGCTCATCTGCAAAATGGAACTAATAATAATAGTATCTACCACTGGGTGTGGATTAAATGAAACAGGATACAGAAAACAGAGACTCCAAGGTACCACAGAGGAGAAAGGAGGCCCAGGATGATGGGGAGAAATACCCTAAGGCAACAGATGGGATCCAGGCTTACAGACCAACCAGTCTCGATGGGAGCAGATCAGAAAGCTCTAGGAGGATTTTTACAAGAAGATAAAATTGATATAACACCCAGTGTATTTGAATATATTAAGAGTGAATGTATAACACCCAGTGTATTTGAATATACTGAGAGTAACTGGGGGAGAGTTTATAGACATGCCCATAATTATTATAGAAAAGCCAAAATAGAACCACTGAAAACAGAGCTGTGTGGGAAAGGAAGGGTAATTATAGTATACTACACGGCTCAGCTAGGCTGAGTACTGACCTAATGAGAAGTATAATATCTCAATATTGGGGGGATGGGGAATTTGTTTTTTTTAAAGGAATTTAAAAGAGGGTCCTCTTTTTCCATAGTAAGAAATCAAAAAGATAATGCCTGTAAGTAAAAGTCAGGTATAGAAATTTTAAAAATGATATCTAGAGATGCAGAGATCAGTTTGTAAGGAATCCGTTAAAAGAACTGAAAGAGAGTGTGTGGCAGTAGGCACTGGGTGGGAGGTTTTCAGGGGCACTTGCATATTTTTTTAATAAGACTGGTAGGACTACAAGAATCTAAAAGTTGTATCTATGAATAACTTTCATAAAAGTAAAACTAAATTAAAAGGATTAAAATTCATACCAGAATGTGTCCCATCAAATGATTTCATCATTAGTTCTTCCAGATTTATTCGAATCAGGTCTTGTTTTTCTCACCCTTGCAATAGATGAAATGTTGAACAAGGGAGGTCGAGAATGCTTCAGGGAGCACATCTTTGACAGACAAGACACATAGCAGGTCTGGGGAGAGTTGACAAACCCTGAGAATGGCGCATTTTGCATATGTGAAATTCATAACTATGGGTTACAAGACGTGAGCCAAGTGATCTGTCTGACTGGGTGGTCTGCGCTGTCTTCCCACAAGGATGGCACTTCCGTTTCTTTCTCTGTTTATCCAGATGTACGCAGTCTCTACCCCATTTCAGCTCGCTGGCTCAAGGATCCCCTGCCTTGCCATTCAGTTTTCAAGATCTTACAGAGTTTCTTCACACCTGCATTAAACTTTCAAGTTCATTTTGTTTCTTAGTCACATAAGGTACATTGGGGACACAGGTAACTGGAGGCAGAAAGGCTATCTGATTACCCATCCTGTATTTTTTTAAATATCAGTAGACTTCTGTTATTCTTTTACTATCTTTTCATAATCTTCTACTAGATGTAGTTTTTTTCAAAAAAGAATATATTTTGCTGCATATTTCCCCTACCATCTCTCCGACTGAAGCTTAACATTCCCTTGAAATCAGCATGTCACTTGTCGTTATATTGTTTTCAGTCCCCAAAGTCTGATGATTGGTTCTAATGACCTCCCCCACGATCATTCACAGTGTTTCACCATCATGGTACTGCAATTCCTGGTTCTCCCCCTTCCTCCATAAAACTTTACGTTCGGTACTACTAACTGGCCAGCTGTTCATATGCCAATTCCTCTGTTACCAAAGTTATGATCTTGAATTTGAAGCAGAGGTGAACACATACCTAAAGTAATTGGTGCTATTCACAAGTTTAAAGTCACTAGAGAGGAAATCCAGTTTCTACTGGAAGTACGCATTTATTCTCACGTGAGTCTTCCTTCTGATACTTTGCGCTGTTTCCCAGCTCCAATTATGATGAATCAGCTAAGGTAAGTTGGGACCTGATTTTTGGAAAGACAGGACAATAATACCTGCAGGAAAACACACACTCTTGGGAGCCACAATATCCAGTAGGTTGTATTCAGTAGGTTGAAGAACTGTCACAAAGGAAAGTGCTAGAAAATACTGAATTGTTAATTAAGAACAAGAGCTCTTTAGTAGTTCCCATATCTGTGTTGCCAACACCACTGCTGTTCTCTGCATAGAGACGGAAGGATACAGATGTGTTTATAGTGGTACACAAAGCCCTGTTGAAATCATAGAAAACTGGCATAATAAATAACTGTCTATATTTTATATTAACTGAAGCTTTTTCATGTCCTTTAGATAATATTTCTAGAACCTTTATATGAGCCAAACATTGACCTAAATATCTTGTGTGCATTATCTCACAACATCCTCTTATGAACCCAGTTAACAGATCAGGAAACCAAGGCCCAGAAAGGTAAAGAAAGCTCCTTAGGGTTTTAAAGTGAATGTCTGGCCAAGCCAGGACTTGAGCACCGTATCCGATGCCAATGACTATGCTCTTACCCACTGGAGCAGCAGTTCTCAAATTGCCAGGGGAACTTGGCCATGTCTGAAACAGTTTTATTTGTCACCCCTGGGTGTGGGGCTGCTGCTGGCATCTAATGAGTAGAGGCCAGGGATCCTGCTAAACATCCTACAGTGAATAGGATAGCCCCGCAGTAAAAAATCACCTGTCCCCAAATGCCAACAGGTTGAGGCTGAGAAACCCTGTACTTGCTATACTTGTTTTTCTTTAAGAAAACTTGAATTAATTGTTCATTGCCTTCTCCCCAGCAGCTAGAATAGTGCCTGGAACATAGCTGCTATCAGTGGTCTTATAACTGCTACCAAACAGTTTACTTTTATGAAATTATGAAAGCTCCTATACTGCTACGTAAGGGGCATCAATTGTTTTTCTTTCGTTATGTGACTAACACTTTTAAAAGGTCTATAGATTGGACTTCACTGAAGATGCTCAGAATAGGGGCCCTGATGTACAAAGCTCACTACAGAAGAGTACAGAAATCCCACTAATAAACCCCAATTTCCCACATTAAGTGCTGATGTATAAGACATCTACGGATTCATTCCCATACCTACCAGCTGTCCCCCAGGACTTTGTTAAATATGCTCATGTGCACATCTTAGGTAGAGTTAGACTTTTAATGAGGCTTCGAAGAAAGCAATGACTTGCCATAAAATTCTTGCTTTTTTCCCTTTGTTCTTTCATAATCATCACCCTGCCTATAATAAATAGGACAGGGCCTTAGAGGAATGCAGTGTTCTGTTGGAGTTGGGGAAAAGTAGCTGGGGGTCTAAGAAGAAAACAGGGAGTTAAAGAAAAGGAAACGACACAGTACTCTCTAGTAGCCTCCGAGTGGGCATCCTCTGCCATTCCCTCCTATTAGGGTGGGCAGAGGCTTCCAGGGAGGAGCGGGTGGAGAATCTGGTCAATCCTACGGCAACCAAAGATTGGCCTTCGTACAAATGTCTTCCGTGGTGGAAGTGTGCCATGTAGGATCAAACTAGGGACGGCAGTAATTACCTTCTTCGCCTCCTTTTGCAGTTTGCATGGTTTCCAAAGGAGAATTGAAATGTTTACTTGCTAGAAGATTAACTTCTCATTCGTTCAACGGGTATTAAGTGCCAGGGCATCCTTCTGGGTGCGTGGATAGGCTACATTTCCCAGCCTTGTATACAGTTAGGAGGGGGCACGTGGGTGAGTCTCTGCAGTGGCAGATTAGTGAGAGATGTGTGCTAGCTCTGTGCCCAGACTTTCAGATAGTGGTCATGCCCCGCCCTGCCCTGATCCCTCTCCACTGCGGGGAGCCTATGGGGGCCCAGCTTTGACCCCACAGATGGTGACAAAACTCTGAAAGACAGTGGAGTGACATGAAGGAAGGAACCGGAAAAGTTCTCTTGTGAACCAGAAAGGAACTTCTTTGTTCTTTTAGCTACTCTGTCATTTGGGCCTCTTTTGTCATTTGTATGCCTAAATAACACTGGTCCATGCCCTCAAGGAACTTGCATTCTAGACAGACAATAAATACCCAAGGCAATCAGGGACAGCCTTTTAAGGTGAGACCTCACTGGCAAGGATAGTCAGGCCCGTAAAAATCTGGGACTCAGGCAGACGGAAAACCAAACGCGCAGGCAGAAGCTACCCGGGGCCTGAGGACTAGAGGAGTAACATGGCTGAAGTGTCGTGATTAAGGTCGCAGGACTGGATGAGGCTGAAGAGGCAGAATAAGAATAAGGAGTCTAGAAGCAATTCTAAGTGTGATATGAATCCACCAGAGTCTCTTAAACTGAGTATAGGTGTGTGCGTATGTGTAGAGAGAGGGGAACAGAAAGAGATATCATTTGATCTGAATACTGGAGATTGCTCTGGGTATGGTACAGAAAACAGATTGCAGGTGCCGAGGACAAAACGGAGAAGAGCAGTGAAGACGTCACTGCCGTGGTTCAGGGAGCGGCTTGGACCAGGACGTCAGTGGTGGGGACGGGAGAAGTGGCTGGATTCAGGATGTGTGCTGTTGGTAAAGAGAATACGTCTTGCTGATGGATTGGATGCGGAGGGTGAAGGCGAGTTCTTCACTTGAACGACTGGGCAGTGATGCCATTTATTGAGCTAGGCAGGACTGGGGAAGAAAATTTTCTTTGGTGGGGGAGGACTTTAAGAGGCTTGTTGTAAAATTGTTAAATTTGACATGCCTGTTGGACGTTGAAGGGAAGAATATTGCATTCAGGAGAGATAATTTAGGGATTCTCTAGAGAACAGATGAAATTTAAAGGTATGAGCCTAGATGTGTCCTCCTGGGGAATGGGAATGGAGAAAGAAGGGATCCAGGAAAAGTAGACTTGGCCTAGCAGACATGTAGCATTTTTCCACAAATCTCTGGGATAAACAACCCATCAGACTTCTAGGAGGAGGAGGAAGGTCATGCTGTGGCTGGTAATTCCAATTAGCCTACGGGAATCCCTTTCAGTGGGGTCGACGGGTGGGGACACCGCAGAGGCTGGCCTGTGGGCTCATGAGAGCTGGTTGTTAAATGTTCAGGAATCGTGTGAGCCAGTGGTTAACTACAGCCATTATTGTGAAACTCACAGTGGCATTTGTACCCTGGAGTCAGTAAATAGTCCAAATCAGGGCCTTTTTTATAAAATGTGAGAGCCAGTTTATTGGCACATCACTGATCCCTCCCCACTTTAGGGGGGATGCATAGCATTCAACGTTGTCAGAGGACTGGCATGGGATCCCCAGATACCACCTGTACGCACTCGCAGGACCTAATGCCTACAGGAGCTGAGCCACCTGGCACACAGTATACAGCACACGGTGGTCAGGGCCCCTCGATCCGGCGCTCCTGTGACATTTCACCCGTGACCCAGCACTGCTCCTGTGCCATCACAAGACGGATGGTGAGCAGTAGTGGGTCCTAAGCAGCCCTGGAAAAGGTCAAAGGGAAGATTGGGAATCTGAGTATCCAGTGTTTCACAGAATGAGTCCTTAGAAAGGTAAGAGAGTATTTCTGCTGAACAGTGGCTGCAAAAGAACTGGAGCCTTGGTAGACACTGAGATGGACATGTGCCTGCAGGCAAGAAGGCAGGGGGAACGCTGGCGTCTTGGATGTCCAGGACACCTCTGTGACCCCAAGTTTCTAGACACACAGCACCCCCTCTTCCCTTTGGAAAGGCAGCAAGTTTGTTCTTTGTAACCCTTCCATTCCTTCTTTGATACTGTCTCTACCACACCTATTTCATTGACTCTAAGATGCGTTTTCACGAAGGTGCAAATGGGTTGATTAGTTTATTCGGGAGTATTGACATGCTGCAGTGCACTGGAGCATGCAGACAATCTCCCTGCACGCTCGAGTGGGCTGTGGTTACCTCCACTGCCTCCAACAGGAATTAAGTGCTGGTGTGCGTTGGTGCTCAGGGCTTGAGAGATGTGTCATTGCAGCATCGCTCTAATTATGATTTTCAGGACATAGAGCTGTCTGGATATAACGGGGCCATCAAAAGTGCATGGAAGGTTATGAGGGAAAGAGAGCAGAGAGCACGCCCCCGGAGGCCGGACTCCAGGGAGAGCCAAATGGAGTCTTGCATTATCTGCTGTGCACAGCTGGGTCATGTGCCCACACACACATACACATGCAAAACCCACGAGCCTTCCTGAGTGAGGCTTTTATTTAGAAATGAATTCACTGAATCTGAGAATACTGAATCTGTAAGGAACCACAAAGGTCATTAATTCCAAAGCTTCATTTTTTTTTTGGATGAGGAAACTGAGGTTCAGAGAGGTGAAGTGATTTCCCTGAGGACACACCGCTAATCAGAGCAAAGGAGAGTCCCGGCCTTCCTTACCTCCAACTCTGGCACCCTTTCCCCCATGAAAAGCTGCTGAATCTAAGTAGTGATATAAAACCTCAACTAGTATACATTGTGTATGTGTGCATATGTGTGATAGTATGTGAGTGTGTGTCCCTGTGTGTAGTGCTGTCGTTGTGTGGTGGGAGATTGCAGGGGTATTCTCTCCTTGCTTCTTGTTTTCACATCTCCCACCAGGCAGGAATTAAAAGGAAGGAAAAGCTGAACCATTCCCTCAGGCAAGTAGATCTGTGAAAAAACAAAGAGTCAGTAGCTCAGTCTCCAAGGGGTCAGGCTAACTTCCTTCTCTCAGAAGCATCAAGGCTACTTTTTCATCTCCACCATGTTCCAACCTTGCATAATCTATAATAATGTGATTCTGAAACCATTTTAGCAAATGAAGATGGAATGTGACTCTCTCAGCTCCTACCGAACATCTGATCTGCAAAACCCACAAGGAGTTGCAATGGAAAGTATACTGAGAGAAAATACAGACGGTCGCCCATGTAGGAAAAAAAGATTCTCTGGAGTTGGTGACTCAACGGTCATTTTCATTACTGTTCTTAAAGGGGGATGACAGGCTGAAGTTGGAGGCTCACCTTTTACTCTTGTGTTTAATTGTTGCAGAAGCCTCTTATTACCTTGTGTTCTTCCCCAGAGAGAACATGATCTGTTACAGCAACCAGGCCTGGCTATGTGTGGCTCATCTAACTGCAGAAATGATGCTATCATCTCTGCGTGATTCTGGGTCAGCTCCATGGCCATGTCTGTCTGTCGCCAGTTCAGGAAGGCCCTCGGGAAAGAGAATAGGGCAGGAACTGGGATTTCTTTCCTTCTTTGAATTTTGCATAAAACTCCCTCCCAGTCCACATAATGAGAAAACATCAATCATCTGTCTTTCCCCGGAATGTCGGAGGCCATCCTGAGCCCGTTCTCTGTTCCAATCATCTGTACATAGGAAGGGCTTGTGAAATTGCTTTCCTCAGAAAAATATGTTCATTTCCACCTTCCTCGGATGGCTCTCACAAATGAAAGTGCTTTGTCATTTTTAATGCCCGGTGTTCCCTTTCTCCCCACTGTCTCCTAGTCACAATCCAGCCAATAAAAGCCACAGGTATTTGGCTTAAAAAATGCCTGAAAGCTCACAGGACAGTTGGAATTCACCAGTGTCACTTTGCAGGTTCTCTTGGAGTTACACGATGCCAAAAAAAAAAAAAAAGAAAAGAAAAAGAAAAAGAAAAGAAAGACTGCAAGGAAAGGTTTTCTGTTCCCTTGGAATCTTCTCAAGCCTCAGGCGGCATACGGATGGACATAGGCAGGGTGGAGAGGGCGAGTTCAGGTACCAGGTGCCTGCCTGAAATGGAGGCATGCAACGAGCCCTGCCCGATCTCCCTTGGCCGGATTTGAGCATCCAGGGAATTAACGGAGGTGAGAGCTCTTTGTAAATGGGAAAGTGCATTAAAAATGCAAGTTATTATTATTTCTAAAATGTCTCCAGCCTACAATTTGTCATAGACACCTATCATTCTATCTAGATGACTGGGTAATGGTTCCTCCGACCAGAGGGAACGAGTCTCTCCTTGGAATGTTTATATGTCTGCGTAGAGGCTTAAGCATATAGAACCCTGCTGTAATAAGGTTTCTCCTCCGTGGAGGCTTGTGGATGCCAAACGACTAACGGGATCCTTCAAAAAGCAATGCATCGAGCTTTTAGTAGAAAAGTTAGTAGGATAACCTGATCCTGGTGTAACAAAACAGTCACCCTCCAGAATATGAACAGAGGGTCAACATTCTAGGATCCAAGGCAGCTTCACAGGACAGATTTGCTGCCCCAAAGTTATTTCGAAACAGAAGTTTAGCATAATTTGGTTATTTCCCACACAGCTACATTTACTCAAGACTGGATTCCCTTCCTTGAGGTCTTTCCATAGACACCTATTAACTTTAACTTTTTCTGCCTTTTCTTGATCATACCAGCCACACAAACAATTAAAGGTCTGCAAACAAATATTTAATTGCATCAGAAGAATCTAATTATTCAAAGGAATCCCTTGTTTTTCTAAGCAAACTTGAACGTCTCCCTGATGACGGACAACTTGCTTCTTAAATTATTTGTGCTGAAGGACAACTCGTCATTGTCAACATCCAATCCTTCACGAACTGATACCTTATAAAAAATATAAAAATGGATCACCAGAAAAATAAAGTGCTGCTTGAATGGTGCAGCATGGCAGGTTGCTGTACGTTTCTAAGCTCTTCCTCTGGGTTTCCGCGCTGAAGGTGCGGAGGCGCTCAGTTCCCAGAGAGGAGTGGCCTGCGGGCCGTGCTTTGAGTGGCACTGACGTAGAGGCCGTGACCTGTTTGCCCTCTTGCTTACAGTGGGTCAAATTCCCATCATGCAACTTTTCACCCCATATAAGAGTGTGTAAATCTGATTTTTTAATAGCAGTTTTATTTAAGCAGGGATAGGTCTTTATACAAAGACTCTAAGCTAAGTAATCACAGGGATATATCTTTATAAAAAGATTTTAAGCTAAGCAATCAATTGATAACTAAGATGGAGGGCATAGTTAATACCGATGTGAGTGACACAAGGCACTGACCAAGAATAAATCAGGAAGTTACCCTAAAGTATGGTTGAGGAAGAGGAAGGTTTGGAGCTGGCTGCAGCATAAAAAGAAGATTAAGAAAACCCGAAGTGATTTTTAATCTGTATTTTACATGATAATAGATTAAGGGGATATAAAGACAGATAAAACCAGACTGGATGAAGGAACGGGAACTTTGTGAAGACTGTGAGACAGAGAGCACAGCCAAGCGAATGCATATGCACACACGTGTGTGTGTGTGTGCGCGCGCACACTGTCTGCCTGGTGGGCAGGCTGATTGGAGCTGAGTAAGGAAGGGCAAAAAAAAGAAAAAAAGGTTGAAGGAGCATTTTCAGAAAGGGGGTCCAATTTATATCCGTTGCTGTAATTGGTTTGTTTGTGTAGAGCAGGAAGATGGGGGCAGTCGGGGACGTGATGGAGTGAAACACTGAGGGCTGCGATTCCCTTGCCTGATGAGTTGGAGAGAAATTGTTAGTAACCAAGACTGGTCCCGCAGGGGTTCATTAAGTGACTGGCCCTCCACAATATCCTGTCATTTCCAACCTGGATGCATCAACATTAGCCAGCTTTGCAGTATGCAATTGTGTGGTGTGCGAGGGTGTGTGAAGGCATGGGAGTGTCTGCTGGCTGGGCTTGTGTGTTGTGCTTGTGCCTTTTTTTAGGGATACAGTTAAGTTTTCCATGGGAATTAGAATCATGAGGGCCACATGCAATTAAAAAAAGGCAAAAAGCAAAAGGTGCTTTCTTACTGGAAACACAAATTTGCTTTGACACTTAAAAAGTACCGTGGAGGTGAACAATGGGGAAACCAAGAAAGGATTTGAACTGGGCGGGTGGGGCCACTGGGGAAGTGAAAAGAAGCC
>PVKM010007574.1:0-41157 GCA_004027735.1 Carollia perspicillata | reverse complement strand
TTAAAAAAATGTGACTAGTAGAAAATTAAAAATTATATATGTGGTTCAAATTTTATTTCCATTGGATGGTGCCGCTTACCAGGTATTGTACCAATTTAATTCTAACCTCACAGTCTACAGATACTATTGCTATGCTCATTTGCAGATGAAGAAACTGAGGCATGGAGAAATTTTCCCTAAGTCACACAGCTAATAAGTTGAAGAGCCAGGATTTGAACCCAGGCAGTGTGATTCCAGTCTATGCTTCTAACCACTAGGTTATATGGACTTTCGGTTTGTAAGGATAGCAAACCAGTGCCAATGGACTGGTGGTGGCATTTTTTTAAAAGGGTAACCATTTGTTGAGTGCTTATTATGTGTACTAAAAGTTTTACATGCATCATCCATTTGATTTTTATAAACAACCTACAAAAGAGGTACTAGAACTGAATTCATTATATAGATGGGAAAACTGGGAGGGAGGTCAATCAAAGTGAGAGCTTGGGAGGAAGCCACTCTGGCCTCATACCAGTGCTGTCGTTTGCTGGCTGTGTGACCTTGGACATGTAACTCATCTTTTCTATGCCTTAGTTTGTTCACCTGTAAAATGGCAACAATGTGAGTGTTGACCTCCAGTGTTGCTATAAGGATTAAAAGAGATCCCTGATATATGTAAAGGGTACTCAGTACAGAAATACTAGTTGCTATTATTACTAATCTCGAATTCAGGTTGGCCTGTCCGTCTTTAAAGTCCATGCACATAACTACTACACTCCACTGCCTCTCAAGGGCAACATGTTTGTAGGCTTTCTGGGACATATCTCAAATAATCTCTCATGGGCATTTAAGGAGTGGTGGGGTATGCAGATTGTTTTACTAGGGCATGTGTAGGAAAAAAGTCATCTCTCCCAATTCTAATATACAACATGAGTCACTTCCTTACTCTCCACACAGTGAGGAAATACAGGTGGAATACATACACATATGAAGGAAAATCTCAAGGTGAAGAATTTCAAAGAACAGTTGTCTGAATAGTTATACATTTGCATACATGTACGTCACAGAAGCAATGCTCCTCTCAAAGTATTTGAAGTTGAGTGGAAAGTTAAGCTGCAACACTAGCTCACGATGACAGGGTGTGTGTGCAAGTCAAATGAAGTGCACAGCGCTCTGGTCTAGAGTCCAAGGGCCTCAGTGCAGCCTCCTGCTGTGTCCGAGGCCATGGGGAAGGCTGGCCTTACTCACAGACAAGGCTGGGTATTATTTAAAAGAGAAATTTACTCCTGTGGGCACAACACTCCCCTGTGATATCCTGTCCCACCACTGAAGATTCTAACCTAGCAATGAACTCTTAATGTGAATAAACGCAAACTCCCATCTACACATTGGGTGAGGGCGAGCCTTTGCTGTTACGGAGTCATTCTCCGTGTGGATGTTGTTTTACCATGCTGTTTTTTCTTAATGCCTAACTGAGTTGCAGGCTAGAACTGGAAAAGGGGGTGGGGAGGAGCAGCCACAAGTGAGACAGTCCTGGATTGAGGGGTGTAAGGGAGGTAAGGAGGGCAGGGCTTTAACTAACACCTGCTACCTGTTCCTGCTAACACGCTCGGAAACACTACCTCGCCGCCACCTCATCCCAGCTCTGCGGGGGAGCTCATACTAGCCCCTGTAACGGAAATGGTCACGGAGAGGAGAACTGGAAAGAGGAAAAGAAAGATGCATCAAGCTGTTGAGGCGGCTCGTGCTCCTTGCCCTTTCTCCAGCGGCCAGACCCAGTGCTGAGCGACTCCTGTCAGGCACCTGGTCTACCTCCGACCCTCCTGTGTGTCCCAAGCAGCAGCTTCCACCTGCGGGGAAGCAAGGCAGCTCTGCGTCCCTGTGCCTCCTGACGGAGAGCGAACCTGTATGAGACTGAATTTCCTCGGTGCGCACAGGGAGCTCAAGGTTACCTTTACCTTTATGTCAGCCTTCCTCATTGAGTCTCTGACTGGGAGAGGAAGGGGTTGAGTGAGAACTAGCACGTCAAAAAGTTTGCATAATCAAGACACTCTGGTGGAAACCCGCTACATTTGTCAAAGGAAGAAAAGGAAAAATGAAGGGAAGAGAAAGGAAGAAAGAAAAGGAGGGAAGGAGGGAGAGACAGAGGGACAGAGAAGGAAGAAAGCTTTCGTATTTGGGCAAGTGCACAGTGAGGGGAAAGCTGTCTTCACTGGAACGTGTCTCCTCTGCGGTGAAGTTCCTCAGGAAGGGCCACCAGCAGCTGCGGGCCGTGTGAACTGTGACCAAGGACACTCAGTCATTCACTGGAGAGCAGAAATAAATACAAACTCCTAGTACAGTACATGACGTCCAAACGCATTTCCTTTTTCTAAATCTGTTTTCAAGAAAGTTATAAAGATGTGTAAAATTAACTAAAATGGTTCTGTTTTTAACCATCTAACACCAGAATACCTTTTCTTTGTATTCAGGACCTTTAAGGGAAGAAGAACTTCAGCTGAGGCGGGGGAGAAGGACAGGGTATAGCCTCAGTCCTCCGAAGCTGATTGCGCATCCGGAGAGAAAAGTCATGTATGATGATATACTATAATAACATACAGTCAATATGGTTAAAAGTGGTACAGAATATAACTTTTTTTTCTCTCTGGGGATGACACTATGAAAAATTAAAGAAAAATGGAGAAACGCTTTCTTGATGTAGTCATGAAATAGATCACAAACATGATAACAAAGTTCTATAATCCTTGGCTCTGTGTACAAGAAAATAAGTCTATATATAAAATATATTTTAAAAATACTTTTCTTCATGTGTTGCATTTTTTAAAAATACTTTCTAGACTTACTGGACAATAGACAAATCCATCACTTTTTTCATCAATGAAAACTAATCTGGTCCCATTTGGATCAGGAAAAATCTTTTTCACACCAACAGGATGTCGATAATCATTAATGAACTGCCAGTCTTCAATGTAGAAATACTGAATGACGCCAGTCTAAAAAAGTTCAGAGAAACATAAGAGGTTGTCAGAAAATACTGACTTTCAGCATTTAAGTCAAACATGCTTTCTAATCTAAAGAGAAAAAAATGTCATATGTTTGATGAAGGAAGAGTCTAAGAACAATGTTTACTATATTTGCAAGGTACAGGCAAAAGAAAATAAATGAGGATATACATGCCATTCAACAGTCTATCAATTCTAATATTCTTAGTGGTATTAAAGCTTGATTTTCAGATTTTCCAAGTGAATGAAAAGAAACACCCTTATTGTTTAAGAATTACTCTCAAATCATACTATTTTAAGTATTTTTGTTATTGACAAATAGAAAATTAAGTTTAAAATAAAAAGAAACAAAAAAACCCACCTGATACAATCAATTGTATTTCTACATATTAACCAGGAACATGTAGACAACAAAAATTTTAAATATGGTATTATTTACTATCATTAAAAACATGAACTACTTAGGTGTGAGTTTAACGAAACATGCAGAATGTGTATGCTAACAACCACAGAACACTGATGCGTGTGAAAGTCAAAGAGGATCTAAACAAACGAGGACACAGTAAACCTACTGTGTTCATGGACTGGCATCGTGGTAAACGTGCTAATTCTCCCTAACTGGTGTACGGGGGTCTAACTGGATTCCAGTGAAAATCTCAACATGAGTTTTTGTAGATACAGAGAAGATTACTCGAACAGTCATATGGATGGCAAAGGAACTAGAACAGCTGAAACAATTTTGAAAAAAAAAAAAAAAGAGTAAGTGGAAAATTGGTCTACGTAATTTCAAGACTTTTTTTTAATAACTACAGTGATCAAGACTGTGTAGTACTGACGAAAGCATGGACATAGAGATCAGTGGAACAGAACAGAAAAACCAGAGACGGAGCTACCTAGGCATGTCTAACTAATTCTTTCTTTCGGTTTTTAAGATGCCTTCACTTTTATTTTTTAATAATAGCCTATTGAAAATAACTCACTTACCACGTAAGTCACCCACTTAAAACGTACGACTCCCTGGATTTTAGTATATTCACAGAGTAGTACAACACTTAATGACAATTTTAAAACAGTTCATCCCCTCAAAAAGGAACCCCATTTAGTAGGCATTCCCCATTTCCTCCAACCTCCCTAAGTCTGTCTCTACAGATTTGCCTATCCTGGACATTTTACATAAACGGAACCACACAATATGTGGTCTTCTGTGACTGCCTGCTTTTATTTAATGTAATGTAGAATATATAAAGAACTCTCAAAACTCAATAATAAGAAAAGAAACCAATTAAGAAATAATAAAAACATTTGAACAGACACTTCACTAAAGATATTCAAACAGCAAATACGCACAAAGCTGCCTCTACATCATCGGTCTAGTAGTAAAATGCAAATTAAAGTCACACTGAGATATCACTGCCCACTCATTAGAGCTGCCGTTGTGAGGATATAGAGGAACCGGAACCCTTACACACTGTTGGTGGGAATGAAAAATGGTACAACCAAGTTAGAGGCCAGTTTGTCAATTTCTCAAAACACACACATACCACATGATGTAGCCATTCCACTTCTAGGTGTTTTTATCTAAAAGAAAGCACATGCCCATACAAAAACTTAAACACAAATAGTTATAGCAGCTTTGGAGTATTTGTAAATAAGCCAAACTGGAAAGAACTCCAATGTCTATCCATGGATTCATGGATGAGCCAAGTGTGATAAACATGCAGACTATGTAATATTACTCAGCAAGAAAAAAGACCGAACTACTGAATACACAACAACACAGATGAATCCCAGGATGATTACACTAAGGCCAGTCACGAAGGAGTACCAACTCTATGATCCATTTACATAAAACTCTAGAAAACACAAACTAATTAACAGTGACAGAAGGCAGTGGGGAGGGCAGGAAGGAGGAATCATGAAGGGGCATGAGAAAACTTTTGGAGGTGATGCATATGTTCACTATTTGACTGAGTGGATGGTGTTTCACAGGTGTACACACGTGTCAAAATGTATCTAATCGCAAACTTTAAATTGTGTAGTTTATTGTATATTAATTATACTTCAAAAAGCTGCTAAAACCCCCAATATTTTCAGAATCACTTAAGAATGAGATATAGCATAAGAAACAAAATTTTGTAACTATGTATGGTGACGGATGTTAACTATACTCACTGTGGCGATCACTTCGTAATATATACAAATATTAAATCATTATGCTGTGCATCTGAAACGAATATCATGTTCTGTCTACACTTCAGTTTTTTTAAGAATGAGACACATTCACACTGCTTTCCTGACAGACTACTGCACTTCGAGTTCTCCACAACGCCACGTGGCAGAGTGGAAAAAGGGGATACTCCATCACGAAATCTTGCTTGTTCGAGTCCCATCTCTGCCGCGCACTCACTAGCCTCTCAGGCTGCAGTGTGCTTCTCTCTAAAACTTCCCTGCTGACTTTATGGAGTCAATGAGACAAATGAGACTGGGCTTTATAATGTTGGGTGTCACACAAATGCATGTAATATTATTTACCATGTATCCCTCCCTACTTTACCTGATATACTAACCCTACCATACCGGTGTAAATTAGCACAAAGACTGGTTATTTTAGGTCAAACTTCAACTTATAAATTTTCACTTATGGCAATAAGCATGTTTTAAACATGCTTTTAAAAAAAAATTTAATGGGAGAGAATGGAATGTTTAAAACAGCAAATAATTGCTTTTCTGATGTGGAAAACAATACCTTTTCTACCAATTTGACTGAATTTAGAGACCGAACAAGGTAACAAGTATGATAGGCTTTCAAAAAATCTTTGAAAACTTTTTACAAATACTAGGCGCTATTACTGTAACTATGCTTTATCTCTGTGTAGCTAACGTAGTATTTAGAGGTATAGGGTATTGGTGGTTCAAAGGACCACAAAACTGAAGGAGCAGGGTTCTCAGTATTCTATTAATTTTAATATATATTAAATGCCCTCTAAATATAGACTAAAGTGGAGCGAGGTGTCTTATATTCACCATCAAATTAAATCCTTAAAGCATTTAGATAAGGAAAATGAGGCTTGGAGGGGTTATGCCGCAATCAGCAAGTAAAAGGACTGATATTTAAACCCAGATTTTCTAGACTCCAAAGCTTACCCTTTTTACTATGTTCTCAAAATTACTTATAATCACAAAAGCACTTGATACTAGCGAATCATGCTGCCTATGTGCTCTACACATATTTACTTATAATAGTTATATGTTTTCATATAGTACATGTTTATATACATAATAAATGTTATATCACCAAGTAAACATTAGAAACTGCCCCGTGTTCTATAGTGAAGAAGAGAACACATACGTCTGTGCCATAGACGAGGAAATCACCAGTTAAGGCATGACATAAAATACGGCACTTATCATCCACTGCTGGGAAAAGTCGCGTCTCACGTTCTTCTTGAGCATCCAAGAGTTCACTTTCTATCTAAAACAAAGAATAATACTGGCTTATAGATTTGAGTAAACCTAGTCTGCAGTGTCTAGGGGGTAAGGGAGGATCTTTTTCTTCAGTTCAGTTAAACCAGACTCACTAGATTACCATAGACCAATTTATGCAGAAAGGTATCGGAAAGGAACCACAGCTTGCGAGCAGGGCAGCATTAGACATCCCTCTTTAGAGGGAACAGTCTTCACAGGCTCTGAAGCTGTCTCGTGGCTAATCCTTTTGGTTTCCCAGAAGCAAAGAGCCAAGAAACAGATGTGGAACACGATGCCATGGTTTAGCGGCCCTCTATTGCAGGACCAATATCTCTTGAACAACTCAAGAGGCATAGTTTCAAGGATCCCCACAAGCGAGATGCCCTAAATGTATGAGTGAATGCATTCCAGGAAACCCACATGTATGGCATTCCCACCAGTTTTTATAGTTTACTTCTACTTTCTAGATACAGTTACAAACAGGGTCACTTTTACCATAAGCAATGTTGCACGTAGCAGTTGATAAATTGCCAGGTTTCTTGGGAACAGAACTGGAAAGTTAATTGAAATCTGATGCAGAAGGGTAAAGGTTTTTGTTAATCCTCTACCCACACCTGGCTTTCCAGCTAGTCTGCACATGGTTGATTCCTGACCAAAGTTCTTAACAATGAGACTGTTCATCATCATTGCCAAGTTAACTGGGCAGGCCTCCACGACATCAAAATTATACTCACCAAATGTAACTGGACTTTGCCTTCAAAAAGTGCAGCAGCGTAGTCTGAATGAAGGCAAACACTAGCTACTGTCCCCAGATATTCCACATCTTTCAATTTCTTAACACCTGCAGCAATGAAAAAGAACAAACAGCATATTAAAATATTAACAAAATTATATAAATATTTGCAAATAATTTTAAATGTGCACCTTTACAAGGATATTCTGAACCTAAAATTTTTAGGTTCAGCCATCCTAAAGAGAACCATATAAAGTTGCCTTCAGGAATTCCATAATGGTTCCCATGAAACAAAGTAATAGAAAATAAAGTTACACGCAAAACGAACAAGTGTTAAACCTTAGTGACAATAACTTTTGGTGGTGAACTCTGAGAATAAAGCTCAGGCTTGCTGTTGCCCAGGATATCTGACCTCCAGTGGGGGAGGGGTGGGGAGAGGAGAAAGAGGGGAAGAAAAAGCAAGGCTCCCTTCAGATGCTCATGGTCATTATTCAAACAGTAAAATAGGGAGGGGACCAGCTTTTGTTAAGTACCTACCACAGCAAGGAGAACATAAGAAAGTCACTGTGCAAAGGCAGAGCACACGTTTTATTTAATTTTCCACACAACCTCTTACACGTAGAAGAATCCTCCTTTTCCACAGGAGTAACCCAAGACTCAGAGGGGTAAAGAATTTGTGTACAGTCATCTAAGTGAGGCAGAAGGGGAATTTAGATTTGGGGTCTAATTGTAAAGCTCATACTCTGCCCCCTATACTAAGCTGTCTTCACTACAAAGATAAAAAACAAAACCTTTCCAAAAATTATGCAAAAATTTTAGAGGATTCACAAAACTCTTTAGACTAAGAAAGAGCTGTCTGAAGGAAGAAAGAGTGAAAGACCAGTTCGATCTTCTGCTTTTGTCCTCACAAAGCTGTATGAACGCGTCCACTCCCCTGCAGCCACAGGCTGTGTAAGGTTTAAACTGTGGGACTCAGGGAGACTGTGACCAGTCCCTGGGTCAATAACTTGGGACCTACTGGTCACATACAGTTTTGGGAAAACTATAGATAACATCTCAATTCAATATTCATGATTCTTCATAGGAAGGACAATAATTTACAAGCTTACCTTGCAAAAAACAATGGAGACCCAAGACCATCTGTGATGCACGTGACTTTCTGATAGCGCCTCAGAATCTACTCCTTGACACATTAACAAGAGGCGGAAGACCTAAGGAATTTACCCTAACTCCCCCTCCCACTCCTTATCCAGCTTAAAAATCCTTAGCCTGGTCCAGCAGGTAAGATAGAGCTGAGGCATTGATAAGTCTCCCATCTTCTTGGTTGACGCCTTCTTGATCAAAAAATCTTCCCTTTCACCAATCTGACATTTTGATTTTTGGCCTTTTGAAGTGGAGGGCACATGACCCAGAGTTTGATAACAAACGCTTCCCAGATAGATCAGGAATTATATGCTAGAGAAGAAAACAACTGGATTTTGACTTGCCATTCTCTCCAAGAACATAAAACCAAGCTCGATTGTTCATTCCCACAGCCAGATGATACAGTCCTACTGCCACAAAGTTGGGTTCCACGTCAACAGAAACTGTGATCGGTAGCTCCTGTCATATAGAAAAGTAAATAGTAAATCGGTTGCTAAAATTATTTTGATTTTATCAATAAAATAAAAAATAACACCGCTTTCATACTCCTTCAACAGGGTTGGCTATGGTGACTTCGAGAAGGGAGGTGAGATAGGCAACCCTCGTGCTGCAGGCGTCGCCAAGTATGGGAAGCTTGGTCAGGAAAACATGGAGTGAGCCCCTCTGGGTAGACAATGCCAGCAGCTGGCCATCATCTGTCCAGGACAAGGTATCCAACCCTGAAATAATTTACAAAGCAAAGGATTATTCAAAAACAGGTATACTGTTGCAGGCAAACAAGCAAATTATTTTCACCTAACCTACCAGAGGCATAAAAATCGCCACAAGTTTTTTTTTTTTAAGTTTAAAGAGTCTCTATTTAGCCCTGCCTGGTGTGGCTCAGTGGATTGAATGCTGGCCTGTAACCCAAAGGGTCGTGGGTTCCCAGTCAGGGCATATCTGGGTTGCAGGCCAGGTCCCCAGTTGGGGCCACATATGAGGCAACCCCACAATGGTGTTTCTCTCCCTTTCTCCCTCCTTTCCCCTCTCTAAAAATAAAAATGAATAAAATCTTTTTAAAAAGATTTTAAAAAGAGTCTTTATTTAGACTAGGAAATTCACCATGGATTGACATATGAACATGAGCACTAATTAATTCAATACTGGCTTAGAGGGTACATACATAAAAACTTAGATTTTATAATTGTAATTAGGATAAAATTTACTATGTCTCTGGATCAAAGTGGACTTATATCCGTCTAGTCAAGGAGCACGACTCAACATAATAACTAAAATAAGGAGGCTATTTTAGGAAACTCTAGTGAAGGGTGCTAGTAGTATTCCTCCTACAAAAATGTAAACCATACAATAACAAACATACTACGCTGGAATTGGGATGATAAAATGCCAATCTGCTTCAGACAATGTGGATCAAAAATCAATACCTTTAATTTCATCATCCAGGCTGATTATAGCATACATGTCTTTTAATTCTGCCAACTCATGAATTTTAATGCTGAAAACAAAAAAAACCACAAACATGAGCTCTAAGTAAAATTGTTTCTGTTTACAATTATAAGCTATACATATTTAATTTCTCAGTCTATTCATAATCAACATTTAGGCTCCTTCCAGCAGAAGTAGAAATCTTATCACATATAAGAATTCTATCCATTCCTTTATATTGTAATTGTCTTATATTGCATCTGCATGCAATGAACACACTATCAGAGATTGTAATTCTTGCTTTCAGTAGTCACAGATACATTAAAGATCTCAAAATTTAAAAATAGCCTATTATATTTACCATTTCTGTTGCTCTTCTTTGATAAAAGGAAATTTGAGATGTCCCAAATTTCCTTCTGACATCGTTCTCTTCAGCAATTCTTTCAGAGCATTCCTACTAGCCATAATTCTCTTCCTTTTCCTTCATCTGAGAAGGTTTTTATTTCCCCTTTATAACTGATGGATGTTTTCACTGGACACAGAATTTCAGTTTATAGTTCTTTTCCTTCAGCATCAATGTTGTGATGCTTCCTTCTGGCGTGTGTGGTTTAATATGAGAAATCCACTGTCGCTCAAAATGTTGCTCACTGGCCACTTCCAAGATATTGTCTTTGTCTTGGTTTCTAGAAGTTTGTTTATGATGTCTCTGGGTCTAGACTTCTTTGCATTTACCCTGTTGGGGATTTCTTGAGCTTCTGTAATATGTAGGTTTATGTCTTTTGCCAAACATGAGAAGTTTCCAGCCATTATTTCTAAGACTTTTATGACACAAATGTTAGACCTTTTGGTATTATTTCACAGTCCCTGGGGCTGTGTTCATTTTTTCCAATCTGCTTTTTCTCTGTGTTAAGACTGAATATTTCTATTGGTCTATCTTCAAGTTCACTGACTCTTTACTCTGTGATCTCCATTCTGCTATTAAGTGCACTGCATTAATTATATTTTTCAGTTCTTAAATTTCCATTTGCTTCTTTTTTTATAGGTTCTATTTCTTTTCTGAAACTGTTTCCATTTGTTTGGAGAATGATACTCCTTACCTCTAAAAGCACTTCTATAATAGCTGCTATCTTTATCCTCTCAGTCCTGGCTTCTTTTGATTGCCTTTTCACAGTGAGTTGAAATTTTCGATTCTTCATACGTCAAGTGATTTGGGGTTCTATTCTGGACATTTTAAATATTATGTTATGAGACTCTGTGTCTTGTTTAAATCCCATAGAGGAGGTTATTTTTTTTTAAAGCAGGCAATAAATCCAGTTGGGTTAAGGCCACAAATTTCAATTAGTCTTCTGTGGGTTATGGTTTCAATGTAAGTTTCATTTTCAAAGCCCTTGCAGTGGTATTTGGATGTGTCCCTGTATGGCCTACTCAGTGGCCAGTGTAGAACCTGGGCTCTGACCTATTCCTTACTTCAGTTCTCAAAGTCTTTGATATGCGTTTAGGGTGAGATACATACACACAGCTCAGGGATAAATCTGGGAGTTCATAAATATTTTTATAGGGTCATTTTCCAGAGCTCCTCTCTCTCTGGGATTT
Organism: Carollia perspicillata; assembly: GCA_004027735.1. Classification (NCBI taxonomy): domain Eukaryota; kingdom Metazoa; phylum Chordata; class Mammalia; order Chiroptera; family Phyllostomidae; genus Carollia; species Carollia perspicillata. Next base: position 29,820 of record PVKM010007574.1, on the reverse strand, counting down.
ACCTAGTACTTTCCAGCTTTTTGGGACTCCCATTTTTTGTTCTCCAGTTGGAAGCTGGGGCTCTAGTTACCATGTCCTGACTTGTGCTTCCCACAATTGCACCTATCCAAGCAGGATGACAAAGAGAAAAATAAGCAACAGGAGTTTGCCCCACTATCTCAGCAACAAAGCTCCTCCAATTAGAAAGAAATGTTACCCTTCATGTTTTAGATGCCTGTGGGTCCTTGCAGCCATTGCCGTGGCTGCCACTGCTGTGGTGAGATTGCTTGGTTCCTGGGGCATGAGAGAACAAAAAACAAGACAGAATGCTGGTGGACTTCCCTACCTGTTTGAGTATTAGGAGTTCTCTTTCCTGCAACTTGAGCCAGAACTAGAGAGCTGCTCTGAGCTCCTCTATCCTCTGGTGCCTTCTTCTGGATTTCAGGCTGTCTTGAATCCTGAGACTGGGAGACTCAACACTGGTTGAGTCGTACTTCAAATTCTGATAGTCTTTGTCAATCTGTCTGCTACTATTTACTTTTCAGAGTCCTTAAATAGGTGGTCTATGTATTTTATCCAGGTTCTATACCCATATTCAGTGAGAGAGATGGGGTGGAGTATGCTTAATCCATGTTACCCAGAACTGCTTATTTTGTTTTTTTTAAGTATATTTTATTATGTGATTAATCATCCCATTTTTCCCCCTTTGACTCTCCTCCGCCCAGTACCTCCTTTCCCTCCAGCAAGCCACCGCCCCCATAGTTCATGTCCATGGGTTATGCATGTAAGTTCTTTGGCTTCTCCATTTCCTATACTATTCTTAATATCCCCCTGTATATTTTGTACTTACCATTTATGTTTTTAATCCCTAGACCATTTCCTCCACTCTCCCTCTACCCTCTACTAAGTGATACCCCTCCAAATGATCTCCATACCTATGATTCTGTTCCTGTTCTGGTTGTTTGCTTAGGGTTTTTTTTTGTGTTTTTTTAGACTCAGTTTGTTGACAGTTGTGAATTTGTTGCCTTTTAAACATTCATAGTTTTGATCTTCTTTTTCTTAAATAAGTCCCTTTAATATTTCACATAATAAGGGCTTGGTGATGATGAACTCCTTTAACTTGATCTCATCTGGAAAGCACTTTATCTGCCCTTCCATTCTAAATGATAGCTTTGCTAGATAGAGTAATCTTGGATGTATGTTCTTGCCTTCCATGACTTTGAACACTTCTTGCCAGTCCCTTCTTGCCTGCAAAGTTTCTTTTCAGAAATCAGCTGATAATCTTATGGGTACTCCTTTGTAGGTAACTATCTGTTTTTCTCTTGCTGCTTTTAAGATTCTCTTTATTTTTAATTTCTGGCATTTTCATTTATGATGTATCTTGGTGTGGTTCTCTTTGGATCCAACTTATTTGAGACTCTCTGTGATTCCTGGACTTGTATGTCTATTTCATTTGTCAAATCAGGGAAATTTTCTTTCATTATTTTTTCCAATACATTTTCAATTTCTTGCTCTTCCTATTCTCCTCTGGCATTCCTATGATTCGATGTTGGTACATTTGGAGATGTCCCAGAGGTTTCTTATACTTCCCTCATTGTGTTTTGTTTTTAAATTCTTGCTTCTTCTTGCTGTTCTGGTTGAATGTTTATTTCTTCCTTCTGTTCCAAATTGTTGATTTGAATCCTGGCTTCCTCCCCTTCACTGCTGGTTCCCTGTACATTTTTCTTTATTTCTCTTAGTGTAACCTTAATTTCTTCCTTTATGTTGTTGCTATACTCACTGAGTTCTTTGAACATCCCGATCACCAGTGGTTTGAATTCTACTTGTGATAGGTTGGCTATCTGTTTTGTTCAGTTCTTTTTCTGGGGTTTTATTCTGTTCTTTCATTTGGGGCCATATTTCTTTGTCTCCTCAATTTGGCAGCCTCCCTGTGTTTGTTTTTGGGTATTAGGTTTAGCTGCTTTTACTCCCTGTAAAAGGTACCTATAAATTGTACGGGGCAGAGCCTTAGGTAATCACCACGGTAGGGCAATCTGCTTCACTGCTTTGTGGCTCAGGGTGGGGGGAGGGCTCAAAGAGGGGACTGTAGTGCTGCCTGGCTTCTGAGGTTTGCCTGGCACTTGCCCTGTTTCCAGCCCATTTGCCCACTCCCTGTTTGTGACTGGCACCCTTCCAGCTGTTGTCCTGGTGTTGAATCCCAGAGCGGCTGGGCTTACATATGGTTTAAGACCTTGCAGGCCCTTTAAGTGGAGTTTCCTGAGATTCTGGCAGTTTTTCTGCCTCCCCAACATCCAGTGGCTTTTACAGCTAGAAAGTATGGGTATTTTTATCTTCCCAGTGCTAGAACCCTGGATTGTGAGGTCTGGCCTGGGGCTGGAATCACTTGCTCCCAAGGTATCCCTTCCAATTTTTATCCACCACACATGAATATGGGACCACCTGTGCCTGATCTGCTGCTCCCACCTCTCTGCACCATACCCTGTCTCCTCGCCTCTGCCCCTCCTACCTGACTGGATGAATGTGGCTTCTTTAGATCCTTGGTTGTTGGACTTCCATACAGTTCAATTTTCTGACAGTTTTGGGTGTTGTTTTGAGATTTAGTTGTAACTTTTTTTGTGGTTGCCTGAGGAATTGAGGCATGTCTACCTATGCCTCCATCTTGAATGAAATTCTCCTATTTTGTTCTTAAAAGTGATTTTCAAGCATACTCCATTTCAGGTTTTATATTTAGTATACATTTAGTATTTTAGATTTTGCCATGAGAGTCAAATGCAAGGAGTCTTATAAATTTTCATTGCAAATATGTTCTTAGAGTGCAAGAAAGTATGGTTGATTTTTTTTTAAAATCCTCACCTGAAGACATTTTTTTTTCATTGCTTTTAGGGAGAGAGAGAAAGATGTGAGAAAGAAGCATTGACTAATTGCCTCCCATAAATGTGCATGGACTGGGATCTTGTGTGCTGACCAGGGATTATAAGTATCTGGACCAGCAATCACATGTACCTGGACTAGGGACTGTACCCCCAACCTGGGTATGTGCCCAGACTGGAACCAAACCCGAAACCTTTTGGTTACTGGAGGATATTCCAACCAAATGAGACATACTGGCCAGGACAACCAATTCATTTTGGCTACAAAAGTCTTGTTGACTCTCTTAATATTCTTTATATAAGCTTTCTAGGAATTTGTAAATATAACTTACCAGTTATCACCACATATAGCAGCTTTGTTAAGGGTCTGTGATACTGCAATACTAGTTAGACTATCTTTATGATCACGAGCTTGAAATACTTCTTGGCCAATCTCTCGAATATGAGTGGAAATTACCACAAAAGTTCCACGCGAAAAACCAATCATGATGTAGCCATCACCATACCTAAAGCAACAAAGGCAACAATACAGTAAAAAGGGAAACTAACTATCATTGGAAATATATACATAAGCAAGGAACTTAAAATGAAAAAAGTTGATAATATAATTTAGCGAGGGCTATGTGCCAGATAGCATATGCTAGATAGTTTCACATACTGAATCACAGTCTGTAATCCAGAAAACGTTACATAAAGACACAAAAATGATTCAGGCAAAAATTAAATATAATTAGTAAGGAAGAACTCATGGATATCTTTCTATAACAACCTGTAATGATCTGCACATACCAGCTATAGCAGACAATGTCACCATAGCGCTCCTGAAATTCCAGGTCAATTGAACTGTCTGGTTCATTGAGATTAAAAAGAAACAAACTTTTCTTGCCAAGCACCACACTTATCTGCCAGAAGAAAATCAAGAGATCGTTGAATGAATTACTCAGTACTTCATGAAAAGACAATAAGTAAATTCAAATACGTGAATGTAATTCATGAAAAGAAGCCAAATTTAGATTTGCTGAATGCTACAACTACGAAAAGAACAATGTAACTAAAAAAATACATTTTATTAACATACAGCCTTGGAAGAATCCTTGCCTTTATGCGTATCTAATATGCCTGTTGAAGTACACTAAAATAGCTAGGCATAATCATTTTTAAAAATTCTCTACACCCCTCATTAGAGTACTATGCAGTACAGCACTGTAAGTCTGATACAGTTTCATCAGAATTGAATTCATATTCAGAATATGAACTCAGAGTAGTCTTCCATCCTAAAAGGTCATTTTCCTTTTGAGCCACCTGGCACGACAGGTCCACACCCATGTGGATATTCTAGCTTTTATATCATCACTCTTCCCATTACCTGTAGGTCAATGTGGCTAGACAAGTGTCCCTCTGTTACTCACACAAGCCAATACTTAACTGTAATTTTCAGTGGAGTGTTTAATTGTATTGGGGAGATAAAAGAGTATATTACTTAACTGAGCTCATTAGGGGTGATTAATATATACATAAAAAGAGAAACACTTTGATATATTGGGTTGGCCAAAAAGTTCATTTGTCTTTTTCTGTACGACGGCCCTAGTAGTGCTTAATTGTCTTTAACTTCATTCGAAAGAATTTTGTTAGACTGTATTGTGACAGTTGTCATATCAGCGTGCGTTTAAAAAACTTATCAAAATGGGTGAGTTTTTGTGTAGCTATTTTAATATTGAAGATGGAAGAAAATACACAACATTTTTGGTACATTATGCTTTGTTATTTCAAGAAAGGTAAATAACACAACTGAAACACAAAAAAAGATTTGTGCGGTGTACAGAGCAGGTGCTGTGACTAACCAAACGTGCCAAAAGTGGTTTGCAAAGTTTTGTGGTAGAGAGTTCTCTCTGCATGGTGCTCCGTAGTTGGGTAGACCAGTTGAAGTTGAGATCAAATCGAAACATTAATGAGAACAATCAATGTTATACCATGTGGGAGATAGCCAACATACTCAAAATATCTAAATCAACAGTTATTAGAGAAAATGAAAAATGTGTCTTTTATTTTACAGAAAAAAATTAAATGGACTTTTTGGCCATCCCAGTATTACACTGATTCTAATAGCTATAATTACAAGTCACTACCAATTTAATAATAGCTTTTTAAGAAATAAAAACATTACTTCATATAAATATAAACGTGTTGTTGGTTATAAAAACTGTCTGGGTTTTAGGATGTTAAAATGCAGCAGGGAAGTGCATCTGAGGTAGTAAGAAAAGGAAATACAATTTCTAGAGCTCTGGTCACATTGGATAGTGAAAATAAAAAAGTCATACAGAAATCAGTATGTCTGTTTATAAAGGTACCTCTACTCCTTTTGCTACTACAAGAATGAGAAAAGCTACTCCAAGTGTTAACAGGAAGATGTCTTCGTTTGCTGTAATACCAAGTAGGCAGCAGCAGGAAAATGACTTTCAGTCCTGAGAGAAGGGCCTACATGGTTTAATATGTGACAGACTGTAATTTATTAGTCACTATAGATTCTGAACCACCCAAGAAGAGAGCATATGCTACAAAATTACTAAAATTATTTGGGGGTGCGCTCTCCTTCCCAGGAGTGTGCCCACACCTTCCTTCCCTCCCAGGGTTGCCTGTCTTATATCCTAAGAGTCCCCACTAAACTTGCAACCAGGGGTGCAATGGGCAACGGCAGTGCAACTGGCTACACCCTGAACCTGTTTCCAAGAGCCCCTTTTCTCTGGCTTCCCAATGAGTCAAAGCAGCCCAGCACAGGCTCTCTCCTGTTGCTTCTTCTATCCTAAGCCCTTCTTTGTTCCACTGTCTGCAGCTTTATTAACATACTCTCAGAACCATCGAGACTTGTGTTGTGAAATCTTGCCACAAGAAGTCCAGAACCCGCACACTGCCAACTAGCCCGAGGAAAACCCACTCCAGGCCCAGTTCCTGTCTCGTAACATTATGAATCTGGGAGTTTATATAGGAGAGAGGCAGCAGTTCCACAACGCCTCCTGAGAGAAGAGAGACACATTTGTTTCCTTAGTGTCGAAAGTCTTCCTTGGTAATAGGGACAGACTCATAGATAGAGAGCATGAGGACAGTTCAGGAAGGGCGGGGGTTTGGGGGTGGAGGGACTGAGCAAAAAGGAAAGAGGACTCATGGGCATGGACAACAGTGTGGTGACTGCTGGTGGGAGCGGGGTATAAGGGGACTGAATGGTAATGGGAAAAATACAATAAAGATTAAATAAAAAAATAATGTGGGCATAAATTTGATTTAGAATTCTTACTGTGTTTTCAGTAGCATAGGTTCGGTCATCAGTCTTCATCGTGGAAAACTGCATGTTTCTAGGCTCTGATTTCACTGGTGACTGCAGGAATGAAAATATTGTCACTACAAATAAACCTAAACTTAAAGTCACTTGGAATAACAAAACGGGTACTTTCCTTTAATTTATGCTATATGTTGGACTAATGACCTGAAATTCCCACTGCTACAAACATCTAGAGATCCTTGATGACACAGAGCAGGTATCTCATTAAACGTATAATAAGTCTGAAAGAAGGTAAGGGAAATTTCCAGGGACATAAGTAAAGATCAAACTGCAAACCGAAGTGCATGTAGGAAGCAATCCTGCAGCGATCCAACACAGCTGGTAAAAGGGGACGATAAGGAAGCCATTTGACTTGGGCTCAGCTTTGGGTGAGAAAATAGTTGAAAGAGTTGAAATCAAAGGCTTGACTCCCATCCTCATTATGGTCTGAGATCCAGGTTAATACTTGGAGTGGTCTAGAAACTCCCTGCAGTGTTTGGCAAAAACAAATCCAAAGCCTTTTTTCAACACTGAAAAAATTTCCACGGCTAAGCCCTGCTGAATATGAGCTCACAACTCAAAATGAGAAAACTCACAAAGAAACAATGCATCAAGAACAAACATTAGAAGATCTAAAAATAACAGGATTATCTGAGAGACATCACAGAATAAATACTTTAAAAACAACTAAAGACATAAAAGGACTTCTAAGTATGAGAAAACACTTAAAAAAAATCCAGACAGATTTCTACAAGAACTACAAAGTACTTTCCAAAAATATAAAGTATAGTCATTAGAAGAAACACTCAATGGGATAGACAGAAGATCAGACAAATTTGAAGAAAAAATAAGCAAACTGATTGGAGGAAATTATCCAGGTTACACAAAATGACAAAAAAAAAAACTATAAAAGAGAATTAAGAGATATGAGAAGGTCTGACATATATTTAGCAGAAATTCCAGAAGGACAGAATGGAAAGGGCAAGAGGTAATATTCAAAGAAATAATGGCTAGGAACCTTCCGGAGTTGATGAAAGAGAGATCTTTAGATTCGGGAAGCAAGACAGTCCTCAGCAGGATAAATAAAAATAATCCACACAGGTGACACAACAGCGATCTACAGAACGGTCGAAAGTCGAAGCCATTCAAAGACCATACCAAAGTAATACAAAACAATGTATGTTTTGCTTACTATATGATAACTTAAGTAGTATGTCAAATTCTGGAAGCATACTTCTTGGCAATCAGAAACAGGAAGTAGTTATCTTATATGTGAATAACAGCTAAATGGCAGTAGCTTCCTGGGATGTTATGTGGAAAAATATTGTAAGGCCCTGCTGTGATTCAAAAAAATGCTGGTACCTACGGACGATGTCTACTATGAGAGTGGGGGATGGGGAGCTCGAGCATTTGTACCACGTATCTACTATTCTAACTAGTCCGGAAATAGAATAATCAAAATTACAAGGTTTTTAGGAAATACTTTTTACACTGATGCCAGATTAATCTGCTTTAAGAACAACTTTAATCACGCTATGGTTCTGTCCAACATGGATGAGAGAGTCACTTTGGCCTAACTTTCCAAACTTTCCAAACTTTCCAGGTATGGGAATGAACTTTCTTCTTCAGCCTTACTTTCTGTAAATCCTCAATCAAAGCCCATATCTTCAGCCAAGCCATAAACAAGCCATAAGTTTTTCCTCTTATCTTTGTTCATGCTGTTTTGCTTGGGTCGAAAGACACACATTGCTAAACTGTCTTACGGTATCCATTAAGACAAGTTACAGCAGGACACGTGGTCACGCAGGGAGACTAAATTTGCAGCTTCCCTGGCAGCACTCAGGTGTGACCATGTGACTAAGTTCTAACCATATGCTATGGATGGAAATAATAAACGCCTCCTCCAGATCAGGGACTTTACAGTTTTGCACTCCACTTTTCTCTCTCCCTTCCCAGGGCTAAAATGCAGATGTGGTGTGGGTATGCTAGTTTTAATCATCCAGAAGAGGGTAAAACACCCTTGACAATGGCAGAGCAATGGATGAAAAGAACATAGGACTCAGTACAACTTTGTGAATCAGAGATACACAGGCGACCTGCCTACATCTCTCTGCTACACGAGAAAAAGAGGGGAAAAGCCCATCCAAACTACCATATTCTCAGAGCCCTTGTAGTGTGGGGTCTCTCTGTTACAACAGTTTAGCTTATACCCAGTGACTTAGATTACCTTCTCTCGTTTAACATTTCACAAATACGACTTTCATTCATCTCCTCCATCTCACAAGTGCTACAGGACTTACAAGCTATGAGACAAAATTTGGCAATCATATGAGGCCACATGTGTTTTATCATGATTAGTTTTGTCTCAAGAGTAGGGGCCTACAGGTGGGAGCCTCCAAGATGGTCCACAATGATCCTCACCTCCTGGTTTTTATGCCTTTGTTTAATCCCCATCCCTGCCCCTTGAGGATAGGGCTGGGTCTAGTGATTCACTTCCAGAGAATGGAATATGGCAAAAATGATTTTGAAATCAGGTTATTTATAAGGAGATTGTGGCGTAATTCTCGAATGCCTGCTAGCATTGTTTCTCCACCAGCTATGTTGCGAGGCATTCGATGGAGAGATCTGCCTGGCAAGAGAATGAGGCAGGTTTCTAGTCACTAAATAGCCAGGGAGGAGCTGAGGCCCTGAGCTTAACAACTGGTAAAGAACTGAACCCTGCCAACGTCCACGTGAGTGAGCTCGGAAACAGATCCTTCAGTCTAGCCTTCAGATGAGATTGCAGCCTTGACTGACTGAAATAGGGAGACCTTGAGGCAGAAGCACGTAGCTCAGCTGCATCTGTATTCCTCTCCTACAACAATTGTGAAATAATAAATGTTTACTGACTTAAACTGCTAAGTTCTGGGAGTAATTTCTTATTCAGTGATAACTGATACAGGGTCGTAGCTCATATTTCTTCTAAAGCACTAGCACGGTGTCCTACACCTAGCAGTTATGTTTAGAAGCAAGTTAGTTCATATTGCTCTAGCAATACTAAGTCATGAGCCAAGTCGTTTAGGTGAACTTTCCCCGTTGGGGAGATTACGTAGCTATTGGTAATACAAATTCCCTAAAGGAGGAGCCACTGAAGATCTAATCAAATGGGAAATTTGTACAACAGTAAAATTTAATCCTAAAATCAAATTTAATTAGGGTTAATTTGGAAATAATTTAATACATCAGTTAAAGGTGTGGGTGTAGAATTAGGCAGATATGACTCTGAGTCTAGTTATTAACGTTTATATTATAAATATACATATACAGTTATTGCACAAATATACTGTCTGACTAACTACAGTGCTGATAATCCACACTAATATTAACCAATGGGAAACATACAAAGGAGGGTATCTGGATAAAATAGTCACATTAAAGAAAAAGAAAAGTTTTTTGATGTTTAGAATATAAAGTTATTATATACGTACCGCACATAGAGATGTAAAAGTTTTATAGATAGGTTTGATAGACAAACGTTATTTCAGGCAAAAATTTGAATGTACCGGACCGAAGAGCTGTTACAGTGTTACCTGTCCCACTGTGTCCCCTTCCTGATTACTAATTGTAATCATTCTATCTTCACCACCTAAAGCAAGCAGATTTTCTGCGTTCCAGCATCCACATGTGATTCTCTTAGTGTGTTTTCCTGAAAAAGAGATGATTTTTGTACAAACACATGGATTTCTCAAAAAAATAATTAAGAAATCTGTAATGTCAATCTGAAAGTTTAGGTAATATACCATGGAAATCAGACAAGGAATTTAATATGTCATCAAATCAGTTAGTGTCTAAGAAATCTTATTTAAAACAGTTTATTACCAAGTTGTAACTCAAGATAATGGTATACGAGGGTTATGATGTTTTCCAAGTTTTTATGTGGATATGAGCATAGGTCCTGAAATAAAAACATATTCTACTCCTTGACGAGTTTGTTTAGTTACCTTATCACCAAACCTATAATGATAATGCCTCGAGAGAAGTAAATCTCAAAGCACTGAAGTTCTTGGTTTGATATTCAGCTTCCCAGTGCGGTAGACCCATTCAACACTGACTGCTTGGACTGTATATAGCTAAAGAACACAGTGACTCGTGATAATACTGAGGTACAAATATGAATGCACCTCAGCAAGACTGTGTTAAGAATTAAGTCACTTAAAGTAATATTAAATAACCATTACTATCAGAATGTTTTTTTTTAATTGAGGCTTCCAGCCAGTGCAAATATCACATGCTTGATATTGTGGGCATTTACTGAAGGTCCTGGAACAGACAAACACTCAAGAGTCCCAAGGTTAATTAAGTCTACAGATTCTGGAGGCAGGCTGCCTATGTTTGAATAAGAGGCTCGTCACTTACTGCAGAACCTTGGGTAAATTACTCAACCTTTGTCTATTCCCTAGTCATGCCACCACAAACTGTATCATGGCGGGAGCTTTCTCATAGGGCTGAGGACCAAATGAGTTGAAGTACCTGGAAGAGTGTCAAGGAATGTAAGCAGTGCTACAGACATGTTAGAAATTTTAGCTCTTATTGAGAAGAAACCACGTGCATTTTATTCTTTGTACCCCTTACAGAATCTAATTCAGTACCTATGCAGAAAGCAGATTCTAAATAAACAGTCATTGAGTAGACCCTGAGCAGGAGTGTGGCCGGTGTGTTAGAGGACAGTGGGGCTGGAGCAGAGGAAGGGAGGAGAGAAGAGTATGGGATGAAGTCAGACAGCTTGCAGAAGCCTGGCCATGCAGGGCTTGGATGGCCTTGGTGAGGACTTGGGCTTTGACCCTGAGTGAGATGGAGAATGACCGGACAGTTCTGAGAAGAAGGCTCACTCTGGCCATAGGGTTGAGAATATTCTATAGTGGGGCAAGAGCTGATGCAGGGCAACCAGTTATGAGATTGCAGAAATTCAGGTGGAAGAGGTTTGAGACCCACACCATGATGCAGTAAGAAGTGGCTTGATTCTGCAGATATCTGAAGATAGACTGTACAAGATTTTCTGGCAGATTAGACATGGAGGGCATGACAGAGAGAAATGTCAAGGATGATGCTAAGGTTTGGCTTGAAGATCTAAAAGGATGAAACGTTATCAATGATGAGAGGGAAAGCTGCGCATCAAAATGGTTTTGGACATATTAAAATTTGAAGTGTTTGCTTGACCTCTCACCAAAGATGTTGAGTAAGCAGTTGGACACATGAGTCTGGAGTTTGGAAGAGATAAATAGGGGAGTTGTCAGGATAATCGACAGTATTTCAAATCAGGAGACCAGAGCACAAAAGTAAAGGGAACATTCAGAAAAGAGACTGAGATACAGGATGTTCTGCTGATTACAGATGAATGGACTTGAGTGGTGTACTGGAACTGGACATCCAAAGAGATGGGCATTAGGAAGGGAGAAAAGAGTACATGAAGAGAAGTGAAAAATGCCAAAGACAAACTTCTTCCTGTACCAAGAAAAAGAGAAGGAAATTTCTTCTTTCTCCTCCTTCCTATACCTCAAAAACCCTTTTGCTTCCACTTCTCAGAATTCAGGTTAGCCTTAATATCAGTAGTAACAGTTAACACATTTTGTGTGTTTCCTTACAGTATGCTGGGCACTTCACATGTATCAAACCCATTTGATTAACATTAACTCATAGTTAATATACTAAGGTAACTGAAGTTTAAACCATGTTATTGGGAGACTGGTAATAGTTAATTAAGGTATAGTAAATGAAATTCATGTATATAAGAACTATGCAAAATGAGAACTGCCTGTACCTAGTCTAGTTCAAGGAAATAAATCAGTCAAGATAAAACAAAGGTGACAGATATATAGTTCCTGTAAAACACTGACAGGTCATGTTACCACGTAGTAGCTATCTAAAATGGAATGGCTTGGTTTTAGGAAAGTAAGTTATTTACAAGGAAAAAAGCAAAGCCATAAATCACAACCAACTCTGAAAGAGACAGCTATATATTTAACCTAAGATATGTAATTAACCTGAATCTTTTCAGGCCCATTTTACATAGTTAATAAACTAGTCTGAGAGCAGAATCACTATATTAAATACAAAGATCACATAAAATCATGTGTATGTGACAAATACCTGACACAAAATAATCATGCTTTGACGAAGTATTTTCTTATACGTTTTAAAAAAGATTTTTAAAATTTATTTTCAGAGAGAGGGAAAGGGAGGGAGTAAAAGAGGGAGAAAAACACTGATGCATGAGAGAAACATTAATCAGTTGTCTCTTGCACACCCCCAACTGGGAACTTGGCCCACAACTCAGGCAAGTGCCCTGACCAGGAATCGAACTGGTGACCTTTCAGTTTGCAGGATGATGCCCAACCCACTGAGCCTCACCAGCCGGGGCACTGACAAATTATTTTCTTAACTTCAAGTGTCAAAATAACTGGGAGGACATACCTGCAGAAGAAGTGGGATACAGAAAATGCCTAACTGAATTCAAATTGACTAATTTATATGGTGAAAGTTTACTACTCTACGTAAGCCGGGGAAATTCTTGGTAGGTAATGAAGAAGGATCTTCTAGCTTAGCTCTATGTGAGGCTTGGCCAGGGGAATCTTCATACTACAGAATCTCCCTTGCATTGTCAGGAAAATCAGAGGCAGTAAAGTTTACATTTATGTAAAGCATCTCAAATATTTAGTGTTTCCAACTATAACCTACCAAGGATGGGAATTTTTCGAGATGTCTGATGATTATAAATAAGCACACACCCTCTAGCAGTTCCAGCAGCCAGGAAACTTCCAACTTTCGACCAAAGAAGAAAACACATTTGATCCCTGTAACAGTAAGATATAAATTACTAAACAATTCACAATCATAACCTCTAAATAATCCTTTTAAAAAGTACTTCATGAAGGATCTTAACATCTGTTTCGAAGCTAAAGTACAAAATTACAACTTACTGCTTTAGGACAAAGACTAAGTACTAAAAGACTTAGTAGGGTCAGTTAGATATAAAATATAAATGTTTAATGAATACAGACTTCAATTCAGTCATAATGGAACCTCAAGTTTCACATGATGACATGGTTATTAATTTGTTTGCTAATGACAGTTATAACTCTAAATGTGGTGAAAAATCTTAATGGATAACGATACCCTGTGCTTTAAAGAAAGTAGGATCCAATAGCATGATATATTAAATTGGAAAAATCATTGGGAATTCATGAAGGACATATTTTTTTTCCAGCTCTGTCACTAGTAGCTCAAAAGGAAGTCAAAAGCAATTTGCCCAGCACCAGTTCTTATGTGCATTCTAGGACACACAGAATATAATTCCCTACTAAAGGGAATCAGGACTCCTGATTCTATATATTGAGGAATGAAGTCACAATGGATCTAGAAGAGTGGTTCTGAAAATGCAATCCCAGACCAGCAGCATTGCCTGGGAGCTTTAGAAATGCCAGTTCTCAGAACACAGCCCAGTCCTACTGAATGAGAAACTGGTGGTGCCCAGCTATCTGCATTTTTTAAAAGTTCCCACCTGAAGACATGCTTATTAATTTCCTAGAGAGGCATGGGGGGAGGAGAGAGAAAGAAACATCAGTTGGTTGCCTCCCATACTCACCGTGACTGGTGATCAAACCCACCATCTTTCTGGTGTATGGGATGCTGCTCCAACCAACCGAGCCACTGGGCAGGGCCCAGCTATCTGCACTTTAATAAGCTTTCCAGGTGATTTGGATGCAGCTAAACTGAGGACCACTGATCAGGTTACTATTTTCAGAAAGCAACACTGCTTTCAAGTATGTTGAGGGCAGTAATAAAAGGACAAAAGCATAAGCTTAAAGGGGCTTTGTCTGGCTCACTGAAGAGAATTTGAGTATTAAAAATTACATATTTAGCCCTGGCTGGTGTGGCTCAATGGATTGAGTGCCGGCCTATAAACCAGAGCATTGGTTCAATTGCCAGTCAGGGCACATGCCTGGGTTGCAGGCCAGGTCCCCAGTAGGGGGTGCACAAGAAGCACTGATGTTTCTCTCTCTCTTTTTCCCTCCCTTCTCCTCTCTCTAAAACTAAAAAAAAATAAAATCTTTAAGAATTACATGTTTAATTCAACCACGTTGAATAAGTGAAAGACCATAAAACCATGATGATACGTGGATGACAAAAAGTCACTGAAAGTATATGAGAAGTGAGTAGTATTAGGTAAGTGAATGTAATAAAATGTTTAATTTAGAATTTGTTATCAGTAAGGAAATATTATATACCAAGATGCTAGGTTTCTTCTACTCAGTACATATGTTATAAAAGATAAGTATGGGCCCTGGCCAGGTAGCTCAGTTGGTTAGAGCATCATCCCAATATGCCAAGCTTGTGAGTTCAATCCCTGGTCAGGGCACATATTAAGAATCAACTAATGAATGCATAAATAAGTGGAACAACAAATCAGTGTTTCTCTTTCTCTCTCCTTTCCTCTCTCTCTAAAATCAATTAATCACTAAACACTTTTTTAAAAAGATAAATATGCATTTTTCTCTATTTGTTTAAGTAGGTGGGGTAGCCATGAGAATATGCCTCTCAGAACTCCAACGACAGAAAGGGAACTGATCACGGCCCCGGCTTGTAGGTGTTGGACTCCATCACCTCAATGAGCTGGGGCCATGCCTTCCACCAGGCTGCTCCTAGAAGGTGAGCAGTACTCCTGGACTGCAGGAGTACTGCTGAGGCCCCTTCCTGGGAGACACAGGATTCCTTTGATGGGTAACTTTGGCTTAAAATCTCTCCACAGGCCTAGTCGAACTTTCTTAGAACCAGACTTCAGTCTAAGAAGTTTCTACCTGACCCTTTTTCCTTCTTTCACTCCTTCACATGGGTCCGAGTGTGCACTGTGGTCTGACGGCTGTCCTACCCTCTTCCTTACCCCTCTACAGTCCCTCACAGGCATTTCCTGCAATAAATTTGGTCCATTTAAACCGGTTTTGAAGTCTGCTTCTCAGAAAACACAAATAAAAGGAACTGTGAATGGTTAAATAGTACCAGAGAAAAGAGGAATTGTGTGACAAGAGCAATGTCTGATCAGCATCGGGGCCACATATACCAAAAGGATAGTAATATTAGTCCATCCGATAGTTTCCCATTACTAACAGTCACACCACAACTAACTACAAAGAGAGTACGATAAACTAACTACAAAGAGAGTACGATAATGTACTCCAAAAAGGTCAAGTAACCAAGTGTCCTCAAAATTGCTGACAGAACAGCCTCCATTTCTTCTCTTAGGAGATAAGGCCTCCAGAAGGCCCTATAAATTACAGTAAGAGACTAAGGCATACATAAGTTTCCAATAATGCTAACAAATCAGGTCAATGTATATGTATAATAATGTATAATAATCACATGTATTTCTGGCCAACCAAACTTAGAGTATACATATTCTAGGGAAATGCACCTGCTACCGAAAAGACGAGAGAGAGAGAGAGAGACAGAGAGAGAGAGAGAGAGACAGAGAGAGAGAGAGAGAGAGAGAGAGAGAGAGAGAGAGAGAGAGAGAGAGAGAGAGAGAGAGAGAGAGAGGTGCAACCTAAGGCTGAGCAGGATGACTGGTGCTCAGGTCAACATGGCCTTGGGAGAAGCATCCACATCCCGTGATCCAACCAGAATCAACTGGTTCATGAACCACATGTTGTATTTAGAGTTTTCTCTGCAAAGACTGCTGTATCCCAGGTACATAATAGCTACAAGCCTATGTTGAATCAG
This sequence comes from Carollia perspicillata, assembly GCA_004027735.1. Classification (NCBI taxonomy): domain Eukaryota; kingdom Metazoa; phylum Chordata; class Mammalia; order Chiroptera; family Phyllostomidae; genus Carollia; species Carollia perspicillata. Next base: position 13,905 of record PVKM010007574.1, on the reverse strand, counting down.
GGTAAGTGCCACTATAATCCTAAGAAGGTATAAAAATTCATCTAGTAAAAATGAAGAAATAAATTCAATCCATTGTATTAACATAATAATTTGAGATAGTTAAGTGGCACTGTAGGAAGTTTTGTAATAATTATATTTGAGATGTTTTATGTGTTATTTATGTTGTTTGAAGTGCTCAAAAGAATCAATTCTGATTGAATTTGTAAATAGCATACAAGTTATTTAAGGGAAATTTAATTAAGTTTGCAAAATACATTTCGGAAAAACTGATATTTGAAATTGTATGTATTAACTATCATAGTGTAACAGATTGATCATTAAATAAAAAACAAATAGTAAGTATACCTTTGTATATACAAAAGTCCTTTAGATCTTAAATATTAATATTGATGGTAAAACACCTTTAATTTTACCATAATGGTAATCACAATAACATCTACTATTCACTCAGTTCTTAATTTTAATGCCTGGCTACAACGTGAAATCAAACATCACAACAACCCTAAAATGATGTGAGGAAATGGATCTGCGGTGAGCTAGACGGCAGGAGACAGAGGGCTATACCAGTTAGAAAGATACCTGAGATCAATTACACATTTTTTCTGGGTGAGGATGTGTCCTCACCAATGCTGAAATTGGTTAAAGAACTAGTACCTAGTACCTGATATTTATAAACATTCTCTTGAATGGAAGCCTAAAGAGTATGTAAACTCTTTCTGAAGAGGGATGTACACTCCAAGTGTAAAAGGACACGGCATAGGAAATGAAAGTTCTTAGGCCTTGCTCTGGGCAGACAATATCGCCTGTGGGCGCATGCCTTGTGTTCCGCTTTGGTGGGTCAAAGGAAACTGTCAGGGTTCCATCTGGAAACAGTGCATGGCCACCTTGCTTCCTCTGGTTGTCACTCCTTGGAAAATAAACTGAGAATATCCAGGGGTGTCCAACCTTTCGGTGTCTCTGGGCCACACTGGAAGAAGAGTTGTCTTGGGCCATACATTAAATGCATTGACACGTAATCACAAAAAAATCTCATAATGTTTTAAGTAAAGTTATGACTTTGTGTTGGGCCGCATTCATAGCCATCCTGGGCTGCATGTGCCCTGTGGGCTGCAGGTTGGACACCCCATGGTATGTATGGGATCTCTTCCTGCCCACCTGTGGGCCACATGATGCCAGGAAGCAAATACTACTTTTACATCCACTTAACAGAGATGAATACATTGAAGCTTAGAGAGAGGTTAGGAAACTTATCCAAGGTCAAAACTGCAAAATTTAAGGTGTAAATACTGACAAGTTTTTCTTTTCCAAAGGGAAAAGGGAAATAAATGGTTTCTACTTTAGCAGAGATCTAGAACTGATTTCTGTGTGCCTGTTTTTTTCCACTTGAGAATCACCAAACCTCACCCCCACTCCTCACCTGATGGAATTATCAATTCCATGGCCCTGCCCACTCCACTCAGAGACCTTGTGAGGAACTGAGTGGACACTGGTGATATAATGGCAGCAGGCTCTTTTCTCTGGCATAACCTGCTGTGAAGAATGATATAAGCCAATAGCTGCCAGTAGCTCTGAAGAGTGTCTGACTTAGAATGAACAAACCACTGACAAAGGAAATGCCAAGAGATAAAGAGTCTTAATTGCATCATCAGAACCTGATGCCATTAAGGTCCAGCCGTGCCCGCAGCCAATCCCATCTCTAGATTTCCCCAAATTATGTTTTGTCTCATCTTTGGACTTTTCAGTCTATTTCATCAAAAACAACTTTTTAAGAAGCTATATATATTTTTACATTATACCAATTATATTCTAATTAATGGGCAAAATCAATAGGACTACATAAATATAACAAGATGAACTTTTTCTTTTATAATAACTCATCAGTGTCTCTTCATAATGAAAGTACTAAGTATTGTTAGCATCAAACCTACAAATAATCATATTTCCAAGTGAATATTTAAAAAATAAAAACGTTATCCTTACCTGATGCCACTGTCTAACTGGCTGGTTTTATTTGTGTTGGCATCCCATAGATAAACGCAACTAGATTTCTCAGCAATCATTGCTAGGATATCTCCATCTTTATCCCAATCCATAGCAACACAGTTACTTTTTAAAAAGAAAGGAAAACATCACTGTACATTTTTTTTTAAGTAAGGAAATTGAAATACTCACCTGTTTGTCATTTTTGTCTATATCAAGACCATTCAAGTTATTTTGAACAGATCACTATTCACTGCTCAGATAATAATAACTTAAAATTTTTGTTGTTGAGAATGGAAAAATTTTAATTATATTTTAAATATAATTTTCATGTGCTATATTAAGTATAATTATACCTAATAAGTTAGCAGATTTCCTTGGACCCTCTAAAAGACCTGGCCTTTTGGTAAAACACACTCATCAAGCACCTCTACAAATGAATCCCATCTGGAAGCAAGAGGTCATTTGACCAAGTTTTGAAAGGTTATTTCAGACTTACAGACAGAAAAAGAAGGAACTGATATGTAATCAAGTCATATTTAGATAAATTGTGTATAAAAGAGTTTAAGGCTGGGTAGATGTAGTACTGCAAACAATGGAAAGACTGAATTCTGAAGTGATAAGTAAGAAAAGTTATTTTTGTTTTATATCCTAATGGAATGAGTGATTCAATTGAGATGACGAAATAGTTCTAAATAGGAAATGCTCTGTTTAACATGCTTTTTACTATTCAAAATTACTCCAAAATGTTTATTATAATTTAAAAAATTCCTTGGGGATGAACCTTTCTTCTCTGATGCATTTTTCATTTTGCACTCTTTGTTCTTAGACAGATTTACATTTAAGACAGCTGGGAATTACTTCAGTTATTCTTCAAACTATTAAAAAATGTTTTGAGATCTAAATTTCCTATAATAGCCTCAGAGACTTGGGAAATAGAGCAGAGGGAAACTCTCAGATTGTTGTCAAAAATCATCTGCTTAAAGATAATATATAATGTCATTTTATTTATCTGGAGATCTTGTCAGTCAAACTCAACTATAATGAACACAGCAGAAGAATTCAGAAGTAAAAAAATAAGGCCATTGTGTGATCAAAATAGATGTCACAGAGCTTATATAACAAAGATCATACAATTTACTCAAAAGTTTTTTTCTAAGTGCCTTCTTACTTTATTTAAGACATTACTATAACTACCTTGATGTCTGTCTCCCAGAGTATAGAAACCAGAGGCAACAATTAAGAGCGATGGTGGCATCAGGTTGGTGGAGGCAGAGCAGGAATTGGAAAGGCTGTTAGAGAGTTGCAAAGGGGTGGAAATCCACTACTGAAAGATGTAAATTTTAAAACCATGGCAGCATAAGACCATTCAGGTGAGAGTGTTTACATATCTTAATAACCACTGAGACTATCAGTAAAAATAACTAATGTAGGTAATGATTACAATGAGTCATAAAAAATGCTTAAGTTATACTTAGCGTAATCTAGAATGATTTCCTTAAGACAGATAAAGTCATCCTTTAAGAAGTATGTGAAAGTAACTGTTTTTCATAAACTTATTAGACAGGAGAAATTACAGTGATACAGGCTTATTTTGTCTGCCTATTTACATCTAAGTCATATTTATACTTACATAAGAATACTTTCATATGAACTCTTTCATAATCCTGCCTTTCAGCTTCCCAGTGAATGTAAAAGTTTTTCTAAACTCTAACTTGTATGCTATTTATCTATATATTTCATTAACTATTTATGGTATAAAAAAAGAAATACCTTTGCAAATGGAAAAAGCAAAAGAGGAGATACAGGTTATATATGTTATAAAATTCAATTTTATTATGGTTTTAAGACAATACTTTTTTTATCTTTTAGGCAACAAAGCTTGAAAAAGTTTTTGATCTACCTCTGTACTTACCCAGATAAGTTAATTTCACTTCTTTTTTGACCATGGCGATCAAAGATTTTCACAATATGATCAGCTCTAAAGGCAATTAGAACACAAAAATAGGATTTGACTGTTTCTTTTTCTTTATGTCTCTATGTATATAAAAAAAATTAGCTACCATACAAATGCTTTCAATGTCTTCTCACCATAGCCTCATGATTTGTATCTATTAAGAAGTTATTTCCAGGGACAAGTTTCCCTGCTGTTAATGGAGATGAAGATACTACTTTTCCCACCATACAACCATCTCACAAAAAATTCTACTGAATAGAAGGCATGATTATGGGGGCATACAACAATTTGGAGTCAGGATGATTTACAAAAAACATTCACTAATTTCTTACCCTGTTACTGCAAGGTAGTTTCCTGATGATTTTTGCCAGGTAAACAGAATTGGTGTGCCAAGCCAACTCTTTTCTAGCAGTGAGAAGACACACTAAAAAAATAAAGTAAATAAAAAATAAAATGAAAAATATATATGTATATTGTCAGAAAAGATGTCAAAATATGATCATGAAAACAGCAGGACTCAGGATGGTGAGGGCTGATGTTACAGCTTATCCAAAGGAAGTCAACAATATGACAAACAAAACAATTAAACAACCAATGCAACAAAAAAGAACAATCTTATAAAGTATGGACCTCAATATACTGAGGAGACTTTATTATAAAACATTTTTGCTTTTGAAAGTTTTTGAATATTAATTTTATTAAAATGTATGTTTAAAGTTTTATAGATGTTTAAGACTAAAATAATTTAAGCTTGACTTTATCTAATTATCAGTGGCATGAATTTTGGGGGATTAAATTGAACAAAACTGCTATTTAAGAAATCTTAACTATGATAGAAATACAAAATGGACATACTTTGTTCAAAATTATTTTCTTCCTTTTCCATCAGTTGTATTTACTTCATCATTAAGTGTGTTTAATTTGGCTATTGGACCAAGTATCATTCAAAAAATCACTCTTTTCACTTAGACAATCCAGAACTGTGGTTATGGAAGCCACAAACCACATGTGAACTTAAAATTTTATTGAGGACTTGAAATGTGGGTAGACCAAATTTAAATGTGCTATAAATATTATAAAATACTGGATTTCAAAGACTATGAAAAATAAAATGCATATCACCTTATTAATAACTCTATTAATATTGATTGCATGTTGAAATGGTAATATTTTGGATTTACTGGATATATTATTAAAATTAATTTTATCTGTTTTTTGAAAAGTATTTTAATGTGGCTACTAAAATTTTTAATTATATTGGCTCACATATTTATATGAAACGGTGCTGATCTAGAACACCTGAGAACATAGAACATAAATGAAAAAAATTTAGATTTTAATATTAGGTTAATTACAGATTAAACAATGATGCCCATATCTAGGCATATGAAATTTACATACTACCATGGGTGTCTTAAATATCTCAGCAGCAATTCTTCCAATGCTCAAAATCAACCACTATTCAATAGATATTTCATATGTTAAAGGGATTAAATCCACCACTATTGAAAACAGAACTGTGCTGCAATCACAGGCATATCCAATTTTGTGGTGCATGAAGACATCCTTAAAGAAAAAAGAGTATAAAAGCACCTTACTTGTGCAATTTTGTGACTGCATTGCCCTGGAATTCCTTCATGCAAATGAGGGATCCTTAAAGTTAAACTTCATTAGCTTCGTGTAGACTTCCACGGGATCTTACATATTATTTTTCTTCAAAGGAGCTGTATAGACGCTCCACATATAGTGCAGTGGAAATGGTGCTAACTTCACAACCCGAAAACCAAGATTTACCGGTAAGTTTTGCTTTTTACACTACCTGTAGGGCTTAAAGGAAGTCGCTTAAATTGCCTCAAGCACAGATTTCTCAACTTTAAAATAGAAATACTAATATCTCCTCACTTTCAGGTACTTCATAAATCGTGAAGAGCTTTAGATACGCGAGTTGTGATTACCGGTCTGTCCATTCTAATTTCCACACTAACAGCCCCGAGGAAGCATTAGGACGAATGAAATAATCTTTAAATTAAGCTTCCATTTCTTTGCGGGATCAGGGCATGGGGGTACTGCTGCGGGAAAGCAGGAAGGTGAAAGGAGCTGTAGCCGGTGACCCAGGAGTAGGGCGCACCAGAAGCCCACACCTGGAAACCGTACGTGCAGAGGACGACGCTGATGAGCGTGTAAATCTGTGTGCAGATTTCTGCGTGAATACTGTACACTGGCCACCAGGTGATCTGTAAATAGGACCAAACACAGGCAATACAACTAGACATTATTCCTCTGGAGACTTTTCACTCTGCTTAAGGCGCTGGTCAGTTGAGCGGCTTGCCAAGGGTTTCGCTGTAAGAAATGAGGCAGCTCGTGACACCCGAACGAGTCAATTTTATCGCGACCCTGCAAACGCAGTCTCACCACCCATTCCTTCCGCAGAGCGAAGTTCGGACCCAGTCTGCTCATTTCCGGCCTTGACGGGGTTTCCTCTTACCGCAACACTTCAACTCCGCTTTCTTTCCTATTTTCTTTCCTTTCCCCTCGCTCCTTCAACTGTGCCCCTATTCTCTGCTTCCCTGGTCACCTTCTTCCCGAGTCCCCGCACTCGGAAGTCGGGGAAAGGAGGTCACACACCCCTGTCCTCAAAGCGACGTTTGGCGGGCTGAGGGGAAGGCCAGTGGTCCGGTCCTCCCGGGATTTGTAAGTTACTTACCTTCATCTCCAAAATAGAGCGGCCTCGGGATCCAGCAAGTGCGCAGGCGCACCTAGTCGCCTCCAAGAAGGCTGCCGCGTTCCCGTCACCCAGGAGACCGCGTGAGCAGTGGCCAATCAGATAGCACCAGCTGATGGGCGGTGCTCCGTCCAGGAGAACGGGAGTCGTGGACTGGGGTCACGTGACGCCAAGGATGCCTAGTCCCGAGTTGCTGTGCGTCGCGAGTCCGTGCTTCTTGGTTGGGCACTGGTGGGAGGAGAGCTGGAGAATGGCCTGGGGGAAGTGGGCTCTTTGAGCCCTGCGTGGATTTCGGTCTCCGAGTAATATGAAGCCTCTGGTGGTTCGGAGGCACCGGGAAAGGCTCTGAATGCTGGATAGGAGGAGGCGGGCCTTTGCTCATAGGGGAAACAGTTTTACACAGTCCATGCGGAGAGGGCTTGGATGAGCCCAGGTTTCATCTCTCTGTTTTTTCCCTCCAGGATTCTGGGCTAGAAAGGATGTGTGAGAGGTAGTTTATTCCCAGGCCTTAGCAGGCCAACCAAATGAGCCAGCTAAGGTGGGTAGGAAGAATGACCTCTTAAAAACCAGGTTGAGTGGCATAGAATAAGGGATTAAAAAATTCATGCTCACATTAATAGACACAGAAGAAAAGCACACACCCTTAACTCAACCCACATTTGTGATAATAAACTAGGAATGGAAAGTAACCTCTTCAGAGTGAGGAAGATCAACTAAAAAACAAAACAAAACAAAACCCAAACCATATAGGTAGCATCGTACTTAACGGTGAAAGACTGAACGCCTTCCTCCTAAGTTTGGGGGGAGGAAAGTTTCCTGATCCGTGAATGTGATGTATCTTTACATTTACATTCTTTTTAAATTTCTTGAACCAAATTTTGTAATTTTCAGTATACAAATCTTTTTCTTATTTTAATGTATTATTTTTTTGATGTTTTTATACATGAATTTGTTTTTTAATTTTGCCTTTGGTTTATTTTTAGTGTAGAGAAAAGGGATTGACTTTTGTATATTTATCTCGTGGCCTGGAAACTTTGCTCAACTCATTGTTTTGTAATAATAGTTTTTAGTAGATTCTTTGGAATTTTCTGTGTTTAATTTTCCTGCATCTGCAAATAGAGCTAGTATTATTTCTCTCCAGTCAGGAAGGTCTCTATTTCCTTTTTTCAGCTACAGTGGACATCCTTTTAGGAATGCTAGACCCTATTGATATGTCATACCCATTGTTACCTTTTTTAATGTATTATAAAATTGTGCTGTTATCTTTTAACATTCACTTTTACTTCCAGTTTGGTGAAAAATACATATGGTCAGCTTAATGTGTTTTCAAAAAATTGGCTGAGAAATTTTTCAGGCTTGGGAACATAATTTCTCTCAATAACCTAGTAATTAAACAAAGCTGACAAGTAATGTCCATTGCACATTTAACATTTAAGTATGAGTGTTAAGCACCATGTTTGGATTTTTCAAATGATTTTATTTTTGTGCATTGCCTCATAATAGGTGTTTATATATTGAAATGCTTTTCTATTGTAAAATATTACTCTCTTAAAGACTGCATAGTGTAATAGTGAATTACACTTTGTCATAAACTCCTACTTTAAACCCAGTTCATGGCATTTACTACTTCATTGACCTTGGGCCAATTCTCTCTGCTGATCTGTGCACCCACATCTAAAGTGGGAGTGATAATACCTATCTAATTTGATTTGAGGGAAATTATGTTAAAAGAAAGAAAAGATCCCATTATCAACATATATTGTTTAAATATTTTTCCAGTTTTTGCCCTTATGTATGCCAATTTGACTGTGTTATTTATAACTATGGTATATGTTTAACACATTTCTTTAGGTCAAATAATAAATATAACACATTTATTAGGGTGCTCAGTCCTGAGCAATAGGAAAGCAACAATCCTAACAAAATGGTTTTTAGTTTTCCAATGCCAAGTAAGTCCTCTCTTTCCTCTTCAACTCCCTTCTGCTGGTTTCGGGCTGAATCATTTAGATCACTCTAACTTTAGTATGTATCTGACATGGTTAGTATGTGTTAGAATTGCCTGGAAGGCCTGGTGAAAAAGAGTGCCAGCCCCATCTCCAGAGTCTCTGATTAGTAGTTCTGGGTGGATCTGAAGAATTTGCATTTTTAACACGTTCCCAGGCAATCTTGACCTTGCCCATTTGTGAGTTGCACTTGGAGGCTACTGATCTCTAGATGATTGTTTCATAAATCCCCTTTGCGTTTTGCCATATGTGTTATATGAAAAGCAGTCTATATTCTTTATGTTGATTGAGTTTACAAAACAACAGATGTCCTAGATATGCCTTCTGAAAGTCACTTTTCAATTTATTTTTAAGCTTTGAGAAGCATTTGGTATTATTTTATCTAAATGAAGGATCCTAATTAATGCCTAGTTTTTAAAAAATTCTTGTTTTTCTCATTAGGCTGACAGGGAGGATTTCAACTGGTGGGTAAGAGAGAAGAAAGGATTTTGGAAGTAAGGAAATAGAGTGGAAGATATAGACAAGGTCATTTGCACCCAGTAATAACCACTTAGTAACTTAGATAATGTACTTAACTTTGTCAGTTTCACTTTTCTTTTTTTTAATTGAAATATATTTGACATATAATATGGTGTAAGGTGTACAGTATGTTAATTTGATACATTTTAGTATGATTGCCACTGTAGTGGTAATTATCAGGTTTACTTTTTTAATCTATAGTGGGGCTTGAAAATTAATGGAAATATTTTTATTTGTGGTATTCTTCTGGAAATATTTGCCTTTTTAGAAATGCCTGTGTCCTTATCTGAATGCAGAATCTTTTGTTACATAATATTTGCGGAAGAAGGGAAATCCAGGGATATGATTAAGCTTGTTCATCTGAGAAAGGATCTGGTGTCCACTTGTTTGGGAGAGATTCATTGAAGAGTTAGCCAAGTCATTATACAGCCTGAGAAAGGGGTAATTCTAGAGTGTACAGAGCTATTTTTTAAAGCTATAGATCTTAAAATTAATTGCTTACTTAGGTATAAATATCTGCTGTTATGGAAAGCTTCAGAAACCTATAATTTATTTGGAAAAATATGGCATTAGGAAATGGCATTTTTGTCAGGATCTGATATAAAAACTGGAAAGGATTGCATGAAGCTTGTCAAAATAATACTGAAAAAAAAACCCAACAAACCACCCAGAACATAACTTTCTGTAATATCAGGAAAATGTATTTCCAAAGAGAGAGAAAGGAGAGTTTCCAAGGTGAAGAGAAAGAGAGATAGCATGGCTGAGGATGAGAAATAATGACCTTTAATACTAAAAACAGATAATAAACTAAGAAATTTAGGTAGAATGCAGGTTTTAAAAATAAATAAATATAGAGAGCTTCTTATTGCACACTACATTTCCAGTAAATGCCAGTATTTGATCATCTTATATTTTTACCTCTAATTTATCAGACTTTCAGACTTTAAAATGATGGCCATTTGAGGAAATAATTTTCTACCAGTGTTATATAGAAAGTCTAATAAACACAAGAATTAATAGCTGAGGAAAGTTAGTATATTAAAAAATAACATCTGATTAGGTGACCCTAAATTGGACATGTTTCCCTTTGGTTTTCTAACTCATATCAGTAGCAAAATATATTAATGTCACTTAAAGATTATTAATTACTCTTAAATATCATTAATTTTAAGCTTAAAATAAACCTGGATATTCAACATTAAGCCAATTATTTTTGTCCACTTCTGTGCCAAGCATAGTTCTAGGTGCAGATACATGGCTATGAATCAAATAGACAAGGAAATTAAGAGATTAAAATTAGTTCTGGATTCATTACAATGTAATGATTTCTATTCTCAAGGGGAACATTTTTTGCATTACTTTCCTTGAGTTCATATAGAACAGTAGTTCTTGATTCTGGCTGCTATTAGAGTTACTTGGGGTCACTTGGGGTGGCTCAACCCAGATTTATTGTAGTAACTTCTAGAGATGAAACCTGACCCTTTTCCTCCCTCCCTCCCTCTCTCCCTCCCTCCTTCTCTTCTTTCCTTCCTTGCTCCTTCCTCCCTCCCTTTCTTCCTTTTCTTTTAAACTCCATGGTACACAGCCAGAACGAAAACCATCTATTTATACTAGAGTACGCCAAATCCAAGGAAGTGAATGGCAAGGCTGTTTTGTTGCTGAAAGCAAATAGCTGCTTCTCTTAAAAAGAAAACGTATGCACAGGAATGTGAAATGACTGTTGCTTTGGAAACCAGTTTGGTAATTCCTCAAAATGCTAAACATAGAATTACCAAATGCCCCAGCAATTCCACTCCTACATATATGCCCCAAAGAACTGAAACAAATTTTCAAATTCTTGTACATGTATGTTTGTAACAGCACTATTCACAGTAGACAAAAGTTGGAAACAGCCCGAATGTCCATGAGTAGACAAACCAATTGTAATATACAAATATGATGGAATGTTATTCAGCCATGGAGAGGAATGAAGTGTTGAGACATTATATGCTACAACATGGATGAATTATGAAAATATGCTAAGTGAAAAACTTGCCACAGAGTTACAAACCATATGATTCTATTTATATGAAATAATCTAGAATAGGTAAATCCATAGAGATAGAATGCAGATTTGTGATTGCTGGCTTCTGGCAATCACAAATCTGCATTTTCAGGTGCTTTAAAAAGAAATAAGATAGAATTATTTGGGGGGGGGATGTGAATCTATAAAATTACAGTCTCATCAGACCTCTCTTAGATTCCTCATTTTTCTCTGGGAAGAAAGGACTCCATTCACTTCTCTATTTTTTTTTTTTTACTTAAGGTCATGCATTCTAGCTCTTACTCCCTCTTCCCAATGGTGTGCTTGGGCCCACCAACACTGGCTCATCAGAACTGCTTGTGTGTGTATCTTCCCAATTCAGCATCTAGCGATGTCATGTTGGTAGCTTGGTATTGTTACCTGATGGGAGTATTTACACCATTGGAATTGGCAAACTCTATGAGTCAAAGATTTTTTTCCCCACAGCGAGTCCATTGTTAAACATTTACCAAGACACAACTGCTTCTACCTCATAGAAAATGCCCATTGCCAAAGTCAGTGGTGAATTTTCGGCCCCTCCCCCATAATTAAGTTATTGCAAGCTGTCCTGGCTTAGGTCATGATATAAAGGTGAAGGGCTAGGGGTCGGTATCATGATAGAAATATGTCCTAAAAGCAGAGAAAGCACCGAAGTATGGGAAAATAGAGGAGATACAACTTACGTATGATAGCAACTTGATGTGTTTTCCTTAAACCTAAAAATTTACATGACATTACCAATAATGAGTTGTGAAGCTGGAAAAGGGCTTTTTCTAAACTATCAATAATAAAAAAAACAAATGACCATTAACCATGCTAGAGAAAAGTAAATTCCCTTTCTACCTTTCTATTCTCTCTACAGAAAATATTATAAAATTGTTGCCACATGAAGCAACGATGAATAAAATAGGCAATCAAAATCTGTAGGAGAAAAGTATTGTAAAGTTATGTTGGGCAGTAAGTTAATAAAATTATTGCATTCTTCAACTTGTACCTTGTAGGAACTAAACATATATTTGCTAGACTAAACTGATTTCTGAAACTGTTTCTGCCTATAATAGGTTTAATGTGTGGTCTGGAAATCTTACTGTATTATTTGGGGTGTGCTGACCATTGAAGGGACTCTCATTTTTCTTATTTTAGTTATCACACTTTCCCTCTGAATTCTCCTAACAGTCACGATCTATCTCATTTATTACTTATCATCTCGTCCATATTTTTAAAAGCTACTTTTCATTTTAGACCATCACAAAAATCTTTTAAAATAACTGTTGTTAAAAATACTCTATTTCTTCTATAAAAAGACTATACAGCCTCCCTAATTTTGTATAATTTGGGAAAAGCTCATCTAAACTAGTGAAAACCTCTGAACAGTATGTTGTTTTAAAGTAAGTTAAATATCTTGCACATGCCAAATAAAGCTAGCAAAGTATTATTTCATAGAGGTCCTCTATGAGCACCTCTTGAGGAAACTTGAGCGGATAAGAATGCTTTGCAATGTGGATAAATGGCTCTCTGAAAAGTGCCTGATGGTACTTGAAGAGTGTGCTCTTGGTGTAACACTGTCTTAGTCTGTCCAGTCAAGATAACAAGATACCAGAGTCTGGGTGGCTGATAAACAGCAGAAATTCATCGCTCACAGTTCTAGGGGCTGGAAGTGGGAAATCAGGCTGCCAGCAGGGTCTGGTGAAAGCCCTCTTCCGGCTGCAGACTTGTCCGTATATTCTCACGTGGTGGAAGGCACTAGGGATCTCTCTGGAGCAGGGGTGCCCTACCTTGACCCGCAGGCCACATGCGGCCCAGGATGGCTATGCATGTGGCCCAACACAAAATCATTAAGTGCATTAAGTAAATGTACTTAAAACATTGCTTAGTTTTTTTACTTAGATATGTACATTTTCTATATTAGTGATCACAAACTTGGGACCTGCTCGATGGTTTTAAAAGATTATGGAAAGGGCCACTGCATAATTGGGATTATTATGTGAGGACTTTTTTGCTTATCTCTGGTGGCGGATATCATGAAAATTATGCACGGACCATTTTTTGCTCGTGAGTTTTCATCATAATTGTGTATCTAATATGTGGCCCAAGACAACTCTTCCTCTTCCAGTGTGGCCCAGAGAACTCAAAAAAGGGGCCCTAGGACACCCCTGCTCTCGAGCTTCTTTCAGAGGATACTGATATCACTCCTGAGGGTTCTGCCCTAATATGACTTAAGCACTTTCCAAAGGCCTCAACTACTAATACCATAACTTTTCGGGGGGATAGGATTTAGCAAGTGAACTTTGCGGGGCACGACCAGACTGTAGCAAAACAAGAAGGCCTTGATTTGAGGAAGTTGGGAAATGAGTGACAGTTTGAGGGCAGCGTAAGCCACAATTGTGTGAGGTTTGCCTTGGTAATAGTTCTCAGCTGTGGCTGTATGTTAGGGTCAGCTGGCTTCTGGCTGGACAGACATCCTGAGATATCATATTTGGGGTACAGTCCAGGCATTCAGGTATTTTTAAAGTTTAAGTAACCCTAATCTGATATTGTGATACAGACTCACTGGACTATGTAGTGCAAGCGATGGGCTGAGAACTGTCGTGGTACTCTGGGTTCTGGCTGGGATAAATACACCAGAATGCCCTATCTGCTGGGTATGAACCTTAGAGATGGC